>LQRL01176998.1:13172-26358 GCA_001703475.1 Hydroides elegans
GTTGTAAAATAAACTGCTTTCTACAATATTAGATAAGTTATTATGTTAAATTCAGCATTTCAATTTTCGCAAAAGGTGTTCCTTTTCTGTTTCAAGTTTACTAGAAAAGGAAAAACTGCTCAACTGACTTGAAAAAAGTGAACACATTTTTGCACATTCAAATGTTCAGAAACAATTATTTCGTTGTGTTTCGTTATTGCAATGTTGTTTTTTGGTGAATTATTTTTTGTTGTTGAAAATTTGACGTGATGTGCACTTCTGCTATAGACTGATTTTTTATAACAGCTAACTTACTTGTCAAACATTATAAACAACGGACAACTTTCTCGTACTCGTTCTCGTTCTCGTATTCGCACTCGTGTCAGTGGGCGCGCGCCTTAACGGAGTTTTTGGTAGTTTTTGTGATTTGGAAAACATGAATCGAATCATCGGAATATGATGCTCATAACTTTTTTTCACTGCTTATCATTGATTTGTTTTACAATGTATTGTTCAATATAATTAAGGAATCTTTAAAAATATAATAGAATGCGTCAAATTCATAACCTTTCCCTCATGGCCTTCTTTGCAAATATAGACGATCGCATTGACTTCCTGTTCCGAGACCAATGTCCAGAAATCGTCCAGGGTCGCCTCTAAAGGTTCTTGTGTCACTACGTATTTTTCGTCGATTCCGTGGTTCTGGCAAAGGAAAATTGAATCAGGGCTAAGGAGGTGTTTCCACGGCGGAACAGGCAGTAGTTCTTATTCACTGTTTTCTTTATAGGACTTTGAAAATATTTTCAAAATCCTATAAAGAAAACAGTGAAAAATACTTACTGTCTTTTCCGCCGTGGAAACACGCCCTTAATCACCCAGGAAGTTTCATGGAACGTACATGTATCTTATCGAAACAATTTTTTTTCTTACATTTTTTTTATGTGATTCAAAACTTCGCCGAGAGACTGTGTGTAACTTAACAATTCGAACCCATTTAGAAAGTAAATTAGGAAATACAACCTGCTTTTAAAAGAAAATGTATTGCAACTGAAAGGTCTGTCTACGGAGAGAAATTCGTGTGAAATTTCCCCCGTGCACAAACCTTTATAAAATTAAACAAACTGTTCATTTACATGTATGTGCAAAATGATTCATATTGGAAACTATATAGAAATAATAAGAGATATTAAGAGGCTCATTTCATATTTACTTTGATATGAACTGCGTTAATATAATCATCTTCATCGTAATTTCTCGACTCGAGTTTTACACGATGTTTGTCCGCTGTAAAAATGAAAAGGGAAATATTAAAGTCATTTTCCAGGTTTTTAAACAAAACCCTAAGCTAACCGTGACAACTTAAGTGTATGTATATCTTGATTTCAGAAGTAAAAAATCATTGAAATACAGTTTGAATATTATTGTTTATAAATATATTTCATTAAAAAGTAGCATTGAGCAATTCGCTAAGGCCGCATTCACGCAAAAAAAACAGCCCGAAAATAAAAGCTAGAAACCCGAAAGCTCTAAAGCTACTTTTGCCTAAAAACATAGAAATTTACCCCTTCCGTTCACGCAAAAAAATGTTTTGTTTTGCATTATTTTCGAGCTTTTATTTTGCGTTAACGCGCCTTTATATACTCAATTTAACACTTTATTCAAAAATATTTTTTTAATAATCGAAAGCTATAAGCGGAATACCAGGAATGATGGTTGTTTGTCGATTTTTGCTGCTATTTCGTTTTGAAAGTGCATCTTTGCATTCATGTTCCCCTACATCGGGCTTGGTGTCTTCTAAGAACTAAAATTCAAAGCATTTACATTGCCTTGAATCATATAAAAAGTTCATAACTCAATAATTAGTACCTTGCTACATTGGACACTTTTTCGAATCCCTTCCCTAACATGCCCTGTCTTACAACGTATTTCTTAATTATGGGAAAAGTTAAAACGTAGATAAAAACTAGTTTGTTAGGGGAGAGGGTTTGAAAATTGTTTCGGAAAAATCGGTGTGCAAGGATAAAAGACTCGAAAAGATGTGTCCAATGTGGCAAGACCCTAACGGTATCGATTTTTTTATTTTTAAGAAAATCAAAGATTTATGTCATTCCATCCCAATGACGAAAATGTATATACACAATAATGTAAATTTTCTATCATTAGATCATATACATGTACGTACAGCATTTATTTTTTTCTTTATATTCATCTTTATCTAACTCAATATTCCATCGGCGAAATAATGTAACTGTTCGCTTTTTAACCTGGTATTGCTTTCTCAGCTTCTCCTTGCCCGACGCGGAATGAAGTAAATTTTGCAAAGTTGCTTTTGCTGCAGAGATTTCGATTTCCGTTTCTCCGACAATAAGTCTTTCGTGGATGGCTTTGTAAATAAACCGATACTGACCCTAGGACGAAAAAGAATTTTGAATATTTACTTGTTTACCACTGCTGCACTAATATATCCATAAGGTTGAAATCTGCATTATCTCATAAATGAAAAAAGAATCGCTGTGTGGATCCATAAAAATGGAATATTTTACATACCCTAATCGACCAAAACGAGCTAATCCCTTTGCATAGTTTTTGCATAGTTTTTGTCCAGTCCAGTTCATTGTTTTATTTTAATATTTATGTCATTAAACTACAGTAGAATATGCATAGTCTTAAAATTTAATATGAAATCAAGAAAATTACATATTAGCATTTTGTTGGTTGATATGAAGACTTCTATGTAGAAATATAGGTGCATTTTAATGAAAAAAAAATGTATTTCTTTTATTTAAACTATATGTAAATAAAGGATACCTGTGTTTGCACCATATCGACACGGTTGTCTCTCAGCGTTCGCACTGTGCTGAGGACGTCGAAGCATTTCTCGTTTTCGATCTGAACCAACAAGTGGTCGAGGCTGATGAAGGTTCCTGACCTACCCACGCCGGCACTTTCGTCAAAAACAGAAGAGATGTTTGATTTCACGACTGATTTATTGTTATAAAAAGTTCTTTTTTAATCAGGCAACATTATGCCTGAGAAGTGGGTGGGAGGGGGAGCGGGGGGAGGGGTGGGAAAGAGGGGGAGCGGCACACGTATAACAACTAGTATCTCGGGGTCGCCAAAATATACTATGTATGGGAAGTTCTTTTCCAACTGTTTATTTAAATTTAATCTTGTGTTGAAGGTCTTTATTTTTCCTTTTCGATCTGAACCAACAGATGGTCGAGACTGATGAAGGTTCCAGATCGACCCACGCCGGCGCTGTTGAAAATGAAACCAACAATTTATGATAGTTGGTTTCAATTGGTTTTAAAGGGGGGATTTCATACGTTGATAGAGTGACCATTTGCTTAATATGTCACATCATTTCTACCAGAATGGTCCTTCATGTGGATAGCTATAAGGCTATGTAAATCATATAATCATATATCAATACCACTAATAAGAGATAAAATAACACCATATAAACCTGAATTGTACGAGCACGGGGTTATTCTTATAAAAATCCCATTGTTCCCCTTACATCTACTCTATGTAAACCTATCCTGTATACATGTTGCATTTTTTATTAATATATCAAATATTGATATCATCATTTCTAAATTGAATCAAGACATATCATACCTGCAATGCACCAGTACGGGACAATTCTTATAGAGCACGTGTTTTTCGCGCATCAACTGCCTCATTTTGAAAATGCCGCTCGTCGAATCAGCGACGTCGTGATCAGGCCACGTGGTGTAGTGGTATTGGTGGATCGTACGCGATTCACCACCCTATCATGGAATTAATTTTAATTAAAAGGATATGTGAATATGAAAGATGGTTGAGTGTAGTTCTTCTCGATCCAAGAGTTGGCAAAACAGAGAATGCCTAATTTATTTATTCTTTCTTTTCTTTTTTCCATTATAGTCAACAATACATCTTATCAAAGATACATCAATTTATCGTTGAAAGCTGAACAGACAATGAAATTTACTTTAACAACTGTGATCCGCATATCATTTATCGTTTATGTCGTTGATTTGTCGTTTTATATTAAGCGTTAAAAGATTTGTCTACGTTTCCATGCGTTTGAATGAAAAGGCATGAAAATACTCCCATTTACTTGGTTTGGGCTACTGATCCAAGCAAATCTACATGTATATGTAACAATTTTGTAATAAGTACAATATAAATCAACCATGCCCTACCTTTTCAGTTTTTAACTGCCGAATTGTTATATCTGAATATCGCTTTTCTTCATCTATCGTTATGGAGACACCGCCCAGTGTTAACAACGGATCATCTTTCGGCCAATATTGCTCGCATTTAATCTTTAAATAAGATTCAATGAATAATGTTAATTTGAAATGTTCTTTACTTATATTTGATTGACTGTTATGTTTTTAGAAATCGAATGGGAATAGAAGATTGTTTAGATGTACACTTATACGTAAAGATAGCCTATCGTTCACTAAAGACCTCAGTTGTGTCATATCTGTAGCATATTCTATTTTCAGTCCTTGCGCTAGGTCAAATGATATACTTAATCTCATGCAACAACATTAGCAACAATATCACATCGATGTGTATCCAGACTCCAAAACATGTTAGTTGGTATTAAAGTTAATTATCCCCTTTCTTTTTTACCTTCATGCCTTCTATGCATTTGGTCACCATCACAATAATGCGGATGTTATACTGCCAGATCATGCGCCAGAAATCGTCTTTACTCGCCTCTCTTGGACCTATATTCAACAAGATTGGCTTTCAAAAATCCAAATCTCTATTGGCTTAACTATGGTAGAGTAATAATTGAAGTCAAATAAACCTTTAAGAAGCTTCATAAATTGGTATAAATATAAAATCTATGTAAAAAAAAAAACAATTAAAACCAGATACAGTGTATGCGTATTTAAACGAGTATAGACATCAAGTTGTATTCGTATCTCATTTCGGTCATAGAGTCAATCGAAATCAATCTTACCTTGACTTGCAATAAACATTTTGTCGTTGGACCCTTCATAGTTCTGGAAATGTAAGACCAATTAAATGGAATATTTTATTCGTTTTTATTATATTCTTATGCCATAAAATGCACATAATTTAACATAATACTCAAATAAATGGACAAATCATTATAAAATTAAACTCACCGGAATGAATGAAGCGTTTATATAATGTGATAGTGAGTTTCCTTTCAACTTGTCCAACACCACGCGGTTGAAATCATCTAAATAAATAACAAGGATGAAACTTGCAAATTCGAATGCTTCAAATTGCTTAGGCAGTATAAATATTTTTTTTTTCAAAGAGTTCAATAAATAAACAAACTAATTATTTGCTTACTGTTTTTATTTTAATACCATATCTGTAAAATTCTGTAAACAGGATTAGCTCAACAAAACAAAAATACCAACTCGATAAAATACATACATGGTAATATATTTTTGTATTTATTTTTCGGTTTAAGATCCTCCTTTTCTGCCGAATGCCATGGTTTTGTTTGTCCCTTTGGTATCGTCTGCAAAATAAAAAAAATAGAACATGTTATTGCTTTCTTCATGAAGCAAAATCAATTTGTGATGATGCGCATCGAAACATTTTTTTTTCTTGATTTGATAAACTCAATGTGATAACTGTCCAAGGACAGAAACCTACACACCTTATATAATGCATTCGATCGGTGTAGCAAAATGAGAAGCGTTTTCTATTTTTTTTTCGTAACAGTCTCTATCTTGTATTTCTAATGGAAAGATATGACGTCTACCTAAACACTAGTTGCGTTTTTAAAATCAGTCGTGTGTTTGGTTTCTCATAAGGAATACACTAAAACCCGTTTTTTTTCAAATAAAGGAATAAAACAGATCGAAAAGTTTCTAATGAGACCAGACCCGAAGATGTCTGCCGACACCTTTCTATCATAATTTTTTCAATAAATAAATTCTCAAAAGTATAGTTCTGTCAACCAAACTAATTTGAAATGCCAAATCAAAATCAATATATCTCACCCTGAACTCCTTATCCATATCATCATCCGACATTGTTTTCATAACAATGTTGACTTCCGAGACCTTGATCCGATGACCTGGAACTGAACATTGAGAAAGTTTGCAAAATGCGAAGCCTCTTCAGCATTGCCTTTTTATCACAGTAAACAGAGAACGTATTATTCACGTTATAAACGCGTTTTTTGTACCTAATTACGTTGTATTCACGTATTAAAAACGTTTTAAAGGTTTTCTATTTGCTGACTATAGCTTTTAAATCGAATACGGATCACCCAAGCCTGAAAGTATGCGAACGCTATGCAGGCGCGAATCAACACAATTGAAGGTCGCACTCGGGGATACTCCCCATGGCAGGCCCATAAATTAGAAAATAAATCAACTTGTTAACTTGCGTATAACTGTGGACGATCAAAGTGAAAATAAATAAAGGGCACTCCACGACGACCAAATAAGGTGTTCCTCTTTCTTGTAGCTAGAAAACATTACATATAAATATGAAAGCCCATTGTGGAACACCTTTTGCAGCTGCAACTCGTTAAGTGCCCTTCATAAATTTGAAATTCGTTAAACATGTTAATAAGTTTAAAATTCACTACCTTTTTTCTTCATGGATGGTGACTGTCTCCTCGCGGACACCACATTTTCTATAAATGTATAAGATAAATAAACAAAATGTATGCCGTTTTTGAAAATGACATTCCTTTTTCATATAATTCAATAAAATAACAATTAACAAATGCTAAGGTTCAATGCCATTTAATCAACTTGGCAAATAAAGAATTTAATGTTTTTTTTTTCGTTTCTCTTACCTTTTTTATAAAATTAATTATTGTTTCAATGGCCAAGTGCAATATAAAATGCAACAATAAATGTTAATAAATAAAAACAATAAATAGTGATATTAAAAAAATTATCACGAGATACGATTCATAATGTCCACAATTAGACCAGTTGTTTATATTATTCATACCTTCCTTCTTCATCATTATCAAAGGCAGTGTATTATTGTTGTCTTTATTTCCTCGAATCGGATGTTCGGGAAGAATGATGGGAGGCCGTGTGCTTCTTGGTTCTTCGTTTACAATCAGGGTTTTCGTTTTTCTGTAAATCATTTTAAAATTCTATAATCAGCAATGATATACCAAACAACACTGAAGGCGAACATCAGTGATTTATTATTCATCTATTATTTCACATTACGTTGTTTTAGCCGATGGGAATACACAACATCCCAAAAGAAACATCGGTTTGAAAAACCAAAGAACCATAAATCAGCAATTATGTGAAGGCTTAAAAAGAAAGGTTTTCAATTGCGATTTAAGTTATTTAGCGTATCACATTGCCTGATAAGGCCTGGACGTAACCACCAATAAAATTCTTATACTCCATATGTTTTGACTGACATACTCATATTCATGTACAATGTGATTGCCGATAAACAATACGCAGCGATTGTTTAAACGCCTAAACAATAAATTCGTAAACAAAACAACACAAATTTGTAAACTACACGTTTGAAACGAAAGAATTCGTTATCGGTTGTTAGCTTAGGAGTGGGCTTAACTGTAAGTTCCTTTTGGCACGGTTACCCTTAAAGTAATGAAACCAGAGGCCGTGTTCATCAAAATCCAAGCTTACTTACATTATAAGTTTGTTTTTCATATCTCGAGTAATACACTTTAGCTACTATTTGCAATTTCACGCATATACTTGGAATGTCAACATGCTTCGAACTTGATGAATATGGAAAAATTAAAAAAAAAAAACATCAAAACACATTTAAAAACAGTCTTGTTTAAGGGTGTATATGGTAAATAGATTTGCTATTTTGGTTTTAAACTTTAAATTTGTACCGTTTTGTATAGCATTGGCTACAAAAACGTAATGCGTAATAAATAAATAAAATATGGCCCGAGATGTACTCACCCTTTGCGCAGGCGCACAAAGACAATCACCAAGACGACAAGAGCGAAGATGGTAATAAGGACCACGATGATCACACCTGCTAGAAGCCCGCCGTCCATAGCTTCTTTACCTTAAACAAAGTTTATATGCGTTTTTATTGTATGGTTTAAGATAAACATGTACGAAGTATCCTCGAAACGTTATCTTGGTACGAAGAGAAGGACAACAGAGTTTGAGAAGGACTGGGATGATCACACCCGCAAGGAGACCGCCGTCCATCGCTTCTTTACCTGTGATGATATATTAAAATAATAAAATACCTACTTGTGATCATACGAATAACTTCTTAATGTATATATACATTGAGATGTTATTCGTACGATCTCAATTTAAACGCTGGTATATCAGCAGGCTTGAAACTGCTACGAACCGAAAACAAAATATGCTAGATGGTGAGCCTGAAATAAGGTGCATACATGTACAAGTAGGTATTTTATGATTTTGTTATAATTACTAACATCCAGTAACCCCGAAACCTATACAAAGAACAAAACCGCTTCCGACTCGTCAGATGTCCAACACGTTTAGCTTCTTTAGCTGCAATAATTAAAGTAACGATAAATTAAAACCTGTCAATTCCAAACCACCACGTGCTATATTTGTGCAACAATGTTTCTAGTTCGCGTCTAAATTATTTTCGGATTTTTTTTTCTTATAGCGATGCGCGGGCAAAAGCCCCTTAGGGCAAAAGTCTCGCAATTTTAGCAGGTAGGGCGAAAGCCCCGCGATCTCAAAAATAGATGTTATTATTATTCATTTCTATAAGCGTTTGAATGAAAATATGTCTTCGATATATCTAATTAGAACCGAAAATGTTGTGTTAAAGGATGTTAAAGTATTGCTCTGCGTTAACCCTAGCTGCCAAAAACGCGGGGCTTTTGCCCTACGGGGCTTTTGACCTACTTATTGGCTAGATTGACCTATTTGGTCCTTTCAATATCAAATGTATGTATGAACTGTATTGTTAAAGTCAACTGTCAGGTTTAACTAAAATGGCAATAAATTTTTCTCAACTACATTACATTGACTTATAACATACAAACATGTATTTTTCATTACAATTGTTCATCATCTGCAATGTAGACAAAATGTTTATCATTACGCCATTGCTTAGCCGACTGGGAGATAGAGAACAAGTGTAAAATTCTATCATTAATTTATATGTCCAGATAAGCATAGCCCCGGGATTACTACTGATGTATCCTAATCGAATAACAACGAATTTTTACGATTATGTAAAATTGAAATGTCCTATCATATTAATATTTATTGGACTAAATGAAGGTACTCTAGCTGCAACTACATTCCAGATTTCAAGAATCATCTCCTATTCTAAATATGCACAATGTTGGGAATGGGAGCCGATTTCGAGGCTAAATCGGCTAAGTCCACCATGTAAAGTGAATTGGGGACCGATTCAGCCTCGAATCGGCTCCCATTCCCAACATTGTGCATATTTAGGATAGGTGTAGTTTCTTGAAATTTGGAATGTAGTTGAAGCTAGAGGACCTACATTTAGTCCAATAAATATTAATATGATAGGGCATTTCATTTTTACACAATCGTAAAATTTCGGTGTTATTCGTTTAGGATACATCAGTAAATATGTTCGCTATCATATTTTTTTAGTTAATATGTATGACTATAAACATATAAATATTGCATTTGATTCAGCTATAGAAGATCTATATTAATCTCAGCATGTCTCTAATCATATTTCAATGTTCTTTGCTATGAAGAAATTATTCCGCGATATGAAGAATGTGTGAAGAGGTGCGAACGTGAGTTGCATATCATTTAAATCATTCATGGGATTGTAGTTGAGATAGTTACCTAAATTTATTTATATGATTATATATTTCACGTTCTGTTGATTTTGTGAATTTAGATACAAAATTATTAAAACATCCACGAAGTCTAACTTAGTCCATTCATAAAACTTTCTCCATTTTGGACACACTCGTGCGAACAAAAATAAATACTAACAGTATTTTTTTTCAAATGAGTCTAACTTTTCTATTAAGGAAGTTTAACATTTTTTGTTGTAGGTAAATTTCAGAGGAAATGTAAATTGTATTATCAAATAAACTTAACATAGGTACCATAAGCTATAAGAATAAGTCAACGATGATATTAGCAATTTTGTTTTAAAAAATCGCATGATTTAGTATCAATAAAATAAAAGTTGTTAAGCAACCACGAACTAAATGTTCACATATACTAATAAAAATAGACATGTTTGATGTTTGATATGATAGACTCTACAAAAATGCGGCATTGACCCTTTATTCATACATTTAATTTTATCATTTCATTAAATCTTGACGGGAATACATTCTTAGGCATACATGTGAAGACCCTGGCCACATTATAAGATTTTCTAGCATTTCTCCATAGCGCACTCTCTCTTCCAATTGAATTCATCATAGGAAACTCAAATCGCAACCTAAGCGCTCGTTGTGTTTTTAAGTTCCGTTTTGTTTTAATTTCGATAACGAATAAATTGGAAGAAGAATCTAGGAAATCTTCCAACGAAGCCAGGCTTTTACAGTGCCACTCAATGTATTCGAGTCATATTGATCGCTTTCGATAAATGCATAGAAGGAACAGGCCAGGCATGATAGACTACCAACATGTACATGTATGTTTTTAGACATTATTTACTATCTCAACGAAATAGTTCATAGGGATAGCTTTAATTACGTAAAAAATAACATTAAGTTAACATTAATAGATATTTTCATTAACAGATCAAAAACCCTTAAAATGCTGGAGATTAAACAGCAAAATTTACAGAGTTGAGTAATACACCTTGATGCAATAATAACCTTTCAATGTGCCAAGACCCTTTTGCCTATTTATTTTGCATGTTTTCTATGATCAAATGACTGGTTTGAATAAACCGTCTTAATTGCATAATTCCATCTTTAAAAACATCTTACCTTTTGCAGAAACTGACACAACGTTTATCATACATATCCAAGTTAAGCATTGAAGTAAAAACCACATGTCTGTGTTTAATCCGATCAATAATCACACAAGATTTCAATTAAAATTCAATGCCGTTCACTACAGTTACGAATGCATTTTCAATATTAAATCACTTACATTTTCCTTATTGCATATTAGTCATTCTTTAATAAAAAAGGAAAATACAAGTTATTCTGTGTTAAACTTGTGTGCAGGATAAACGGGTTTCTTATGTAAGCATATACGGGACTTCCTCATTTCGGGGGTATATATAATATTACATAGGTTTTATGTTTATTATAATTCTGTCTGAAATAATATTTATTTTGACTGCATGCCAAGAATTATTTGTAAATCCACAGGCTATGAAGCGATCATATAAATAGAGGGAATGTTACTTTCTTTTTAAGCAATTTTTGTATTCTGTTTATGCATTTGTTTTAAAGATATGTTGTATCTTAAAATCAAACAATATACCCCCAAACATTTTAAAATGCCCTTTCCTTTCTTCATTTATGTTATATACTGCTCAAAACAATTAAAGGATCGGGGAAAGGTTTGGTGGGTACGGCCTCCCCGGACGGGTTTTGGTCTCAATTTTTGTATATATTGTTCCTTGTTCATACTTAGATAAATTAAGTTGGATAACAATTCTATAGAGAGATATGGAAGGTGTTAAACATTCAATAGATCACGGTACCCCCATTTCAAGAATGACTTTTTATATCAACCGTGTTTTATTATGCTTTTGTTTTATGGAGTATTCTCTCATAATGTCATTTTTTATTAGAATTACGGTTTTTGTGTATTTGCAAGAACAATATTATGCAGTTCTAAGAAATTTTAGTGAAACTTAAACTGAAAGAATTGGAAAAATATCGGAGAATGGGCAGTCTCAGCGCGAGGTTTCTAAACGTTTCGATATTTCTCAAATTCTCGTTTTGCTCATTTGGACACGTTTCTGGAGGAATTCTGGATATACGCGAAGACCCGGACAAGGCGTTCATTGCATGAAGACACCTCACATAGACCGCTATATTAGTTTAAACGCACTTCGCAGCCGCGTCGCTACAGCGCGACCGATTTAAATGGACTTTCGACGGGGTACCGGTGTGCAATTTTCCGACCAAACGACACGGATTCGACTGGGCAAGGACAATTTGGGAGCAAGAATGTCAGCATTCCCCCCTATTCTGACTCAGTTACACCACAGCGCCCGCATTGCATATGCCTTGGACCATGTAGGGTAGCATGCACGCAACTGGCGTACAGTACTGTTCATGGCCCAGATGAAGTTCAACATTTCGACATGTGATCGACGTGTCCGAGTGTGGAGGCACCAGGGAGAGCGCTTCAATGACGGTAACAACATGCAATATGACCTATACGTGTGAGGGTCGGTCATGGGTAAGGAGGATTTTTGCTTCGATGGTCGTGCCGAGCTACATGACATTAATGGAGGGTTATTGACTGCAATAAGATCACTGGACTACATTGTCGAATCGATTGTTATACCTTCTGATGGTGCATTTGGTGATTAATTTGTTTTAATGCATGATAATGCGTGTCCCAATGTTGCTCGCGTAGTGTAAGGGTATACAAAGGAGGCCGGAATCGAGGTTATGAGCTAGCCAGAGGGTGGCAAAGACTTAAATATCATCATACACTGTTGCGATTTTATGGACAGACGCATCAGAAAGCACGAACAACCTTTACAGACACTACCGCAGATACCTTAGGCACTCATGGATGAATGAGAGGTTATGCCTCAGCTATGTGTTCGTAGGTCGATACTCAGCATGGCCAAGGGTATTTAGAGGCTGGATGTGGCCATACCAGTTACTAAGGTATCATTTCGAACATTTTAACTGAGCTGTTGTTGTTTTAATTCACATTGTTAATTTGCTTCGATCGGATTTTTCATTTTGATTTTGGGAGTATCGTGTTTGTTGGACAATAAAAGCTGGTAAGAGTTTCAATATCTAGTTTTTTTTGCAACACATATTAGCAAATATATCTTTCAGTACTTTTGAAATCGTTTTTCAAAAAAATATTAAGTGTTTCCCAGACCATCCGCACCCTCAAATCTGATCCTTTAATAGTTTTGAGCAGTATATAATACACATGGATATTGATTAATATTGAAGTGAACTAACATTAACGGAATGAGAAACGCATAAGTTAATAAATCAAATGTAGTTGATAGCTGAATATATTTGACGCAAACGCAAACGCAGACGCAAACACATACATAAATGTAGATGCAAAGAGCCCCCCCCCCC
>LQRL01177010.1:9131-23887 GCA_001703475.1 Hydroides elegans
TTAAACCACCGCGACACCGTAAACAAATGAGATATCATAACCGTGATTTTAATTGTTTATTTAGTATTCGGTGTTGATATGCGCAAACGCATATTTGTGACTTAAATTTCATTTAATGTGAACATAATTATACATGAATTAGCACCCTGGTGAACGAGCCCCTTGAAATATGATTCATATTTCCTTCCCCTTTAGCGTCTAAAAAGATGAGAGTAACTGAAGTGAGAACAGAAGGCAGCAAAACAATGCTTTGTGTGTTTTGTAATGATACTTGTCATTATAAAACACAAGTGCTGCAATGATTATTCCCTAATTTACTCTACTCATGAATCAATTTCTCCGCCTTTTTATATGCATTTTTATCCCGTTAATAGTACTACTGTCTTTGAGTAAGAGGAGATGTTGCAAACGTCAGGGTGTTGGGGTGATTACTTTTGGGTGGCAGAATTACGTATTTGTCGTTGATCCGATCCACCAACATTTATGGCCTGTTAACATTTGGGACGTTTAGACGAGATTGTTTTTCCGTAAAAACCAATGTATTATTCATTGGAGCCTGTTACACGATCATTGCGTTTTAAAGCGCTCCGTGCTTTAAAAACGCAATGAGCCAACATATATCGGGACCCGCCAACCACCTTACATCCCCTAACAACACCACCCTACACCAGCTACCTGTGCTCCACCCAGGCAAAATGCCTGTTTGTTAATGTCTTGACAAATGTTTGGTGGAGGACTTGAGTGTTGATTTTGCGCTGTTTCTTCAATATTTGTGAGTAGAATTCTGAGTGTCACGTGTGTCTTGTCACATGGGGTCGCCAGGTCGAAATAGCCCCTGGATAGAAAATGCATTATAAATGAATTATAGGTTTTTCTTTATAGGGTTTATTTCATTGTTATTTATTGCATAATTGTAAGTAATGTTTTCGTTGTTGTTATTTTACTGTTTTTAACCTTTGCAAAAATTTGATGGTCAGATGCATTTGCCTAATGATAAACAGTCGCTTTGCAAAAATATTACAATAGCTATGAATTATTAGCCGTAGATCAGGTTTCATCAATTCATTATCTTGGAATAATGGTGTCTGGTCTTTTGTCCGTATTTCCGCATTAATATGCTTATCCAAGATACGTTTACCTCGATAATTCGTTTCGTTTTCAATTTTTTGATTTTAAAATACATGCACGTTATACAGAAATGAATTCTTTACAAGGGGCAAAAATCTAGAACTTTGAGGCATTGCTCTAAATATGCTCACACTTGCGAACTTTTCAAGAATCTTAGAAAATTTCCTAGGTTTTATGAAAAACTGCAAAAACGATTTTCTTAATTCGCTTTCAATTTGTGAAAAAATGTCATCACATATTCCAATCAGCATAATTATTATCATATTTGCACTTAAGTGCTATTTTCGGAGATTTTGACATAACAAAATGAAAATAACTGTTCTCGGTTTTCGGTTTTTTAGGCTAAGTCCAATGTAAAAACCCTAATTTTCATAGAGGTTACACCGATTTGGGCAAGGCAAAATACAATAAAAAAATAATGTATATTGCATTTTCAAATTATGAACATAATTTGATCAAATATAACTTGATTCGTTAACTCATTTATTTTTAAATGAACTTTTGGTCCCAAACTTATGCTGGGTAAGCATATTAGTTGAGATGATTACAGCTTCACACGAATAAAGTAATAAATGTTGACTTCTTTTATTCAATTAACGCTTGATGCCTATGCATGATTTAATATGGATCATAATGTATATAATGCACTTTTATTGAGCACATTCGAAAACAATATATCCATTGTTTTGTTATTTACATGTTAGAATATGTAAGTTTTTTTTTCAGATAAAAAAATGTAGTTCTCATATTCCACGAGCTACTATGTTTCATGGGTGTCATTTTTATCAATATTATGATACGAAAAATTCAGCAAAAAATAGCACGTTTTTCCCTCAAAAAAGGACTTAAATATAAACAAATACTAATTTCAGAAATATGACATTAATATTGATTTATTGACATTTATTATTTTATCTTATTTGATAAAACCATATTTTAATACAATGTTATATAAACACATTCAAAGTAAACAAAATAAAAACATTATATATCAAGCTATAATAATATAATAATCTAACTAAATCAATCTTTACGTTTTACTAATTTGCCAGTTTTCTTTTTTAATATACTCAATATAAAGCATGCTCCATACAAAACACTATACACATATGCAAGAGCCCATAAAATAAGTGTCAATCATTCTCCAAATAAGTCGTTGTCCGTCCATCCCACAACGTCATGCCCCTCCCTGGCATCTGTAGCCTCTTTTCCATTGGTCGACGAAAGTCAAAGTTAATGTCACAGCTTCCATGTCTTGAAAGGAGTTCCGGGGGATCGGGTAATGGTCTTGGGTGTCCCGGAGAGGTGGTGATGGCGGAGTTTCGTGTTGGGCTGATGGAGATGCGGGAGGGAGGACCGTATCGAGTGGTTGAGTCGGACCTGAATAAAATAAGTTTTTATCTTAGTATGTGTCACATGGGACAGTTGTTGCTGCTTAGAATTAAGAATTTTGATAAACAGTTAGGCATATATACAGATACATATATAGACCTAATCTTAAGGAGTAATAATCAGTGGCGACTCCTAGTTCCAACCAATTGGAGTGGGGGTGTCAATCCAGACATTTACAATGTCCTTGAAAGTCATAACCATATAAGAATACTTTAGATTTGCCGAGCTATGTATCATTCAAATAACAGTTATTGGTAAAGAACGTTCTGACTAAATTTTACCTTGTTTTTATTCTATAAATAAATGAAGTCAAAAGGGCGATGAGAAAGAGGAATCCAAGGATTGATCCGCCTAAAATTCCTACTGAAAGCAAATAAAGTAGTTTTCACAAAACAAATATATGTTTTATTTCTTTTTGATATATAATTGTTATATTTAGGGTTTTTATTGCATAACGGTTAGTTTCAAATAACATCTTTAATTGTTGCACTTTTACTTAATTTTATTTGTCAACTATATCAACGCGTTCAATGATTCTTTAAAACATTTACATATATATATACATGTGTAAGTATTTTCTTTCATATGAATTACCCATCCAATTGGAGCTGCTTTGTTCATTGGTATCTTGTTATGTAAGCGGGTTACAATGCATAAAAATAATCCTGATTGCATCTGATGTGTGTAACTAAACTTAAACAAAAATCATTAAAAGAACTTATAATTCGCATTCAAAACCATTCCAATAAATTATCGTTTTGTGCATGCTTACCAAGGGCGGTCTTGTCACTAAGGACTGACTCGTTATCCTTCCAATTGTTAACATCTGTGCAAAAATCATTATTAGATAATTATATTGAATGCATTTGAATATAAGAACTTAATGTGCTATCCATAGAGTGCCACAAAGTACATCTACGAACATATTTGGCTGGTTTCATGTACTCTTAAATGCAACTGCGATGTTACTTTGAAGAGTACATAAGAGCCCTATTGTCGATAAATATATAAGACCGAAAACTAACATTAAAATGAAATAATTGATCGGTAATGTCTGCGAATGTGCTAAATATTAAAATAAAACTTTTGTTAGAAGCAAAATTAAAATGTGAAATTAAGAGAACTAAATTGATATTAAGTATAATGACCAAATCGACCAAACGGGTGGAATAACGTCGAAAGTTCTCATTTTAGGCAAAATGAAAATGCCGGTCGTCCTGTTATGTTGAGGACCTATGCCACGAATTCGTACGATAAGACGTTGATTTGACGTCGGGAGAAAAAGACGTGCGGAAAACATTCATAAACGCTAAAACTGGGAATGCCGTTTCGACGTAAAGACCGAAAGTGATGCGGCACGAAGGACCGTTGCTGGTTGGTATCATGAAAATATAATGTTTGCTACTCACATATGGCTGTATCATTCATGATGACGTCGGAATAATCCTCGGTTGTCAGTTTTATACTGTTAAGATCTGCTCGATCGTTCGGTATAAATCCGTTTTCTGCAATAGCATAATTTTCTTTAAATACATTATCATTCAACTATATGAGAGTATTTTAAAATACCATATTATTCTTTTTATTCTGTGTACTCATTTTATGTTTTCGTATCATTTTCTGTATTTTATCCATTACTTTTAGAGTTCAATTTGAAGATACGATGCGAAAGCTATGATAAAAAGTGCTTTGCTCTGATTATCGGTACTGCAATCACGCATTCGACAAACTACATTCAGATGTAGTTAAAAAGCAGGTAAATCTCATTGTTGAGGCTTTATTTATTTGGATTTTTGTAATTTTATGATATTACACCAATAGCTATCTATGTCAAAACTGAGTTTGAAACGTCATCTCCTAATGCGCTTCATACAAGGTATTCAAAACTAAACTATTTCATTTTGTTCCGTTGTAGTCCATTTAGATCTATCACATTTTAAATGAAACGGAATTATTGAAATATAGATCATATATCACGTTAGAAGACAATTAAAACGCATCCCGTTATGAACCTTCTGTACCATTCATGTATTTAGTGATTGGTCGTGGTTGTACCTTTATTTCCTTCCGATTAAATATTTACGATGTGAATTTAACGTTAAATTACTTTTCATGGATATTGACGAACCATGTTTAAACTAATTAGCTTTTCATGGTTTTTCATATTGATTGTAATTGCGACATTTATTATCATCAAAATAAATAACATACGATCTATAAAATATATATTTATGCAACAATATATATATATTTTTTGCACTCTAGTCGGTAAATTATTTACTCGCATAAAAAGACAAAATAGCGGAACACTTAAGTGACTATAGTATAAATATTCAAAAGATTTACTCAGATTTTATAAAGAAAAATAGCCAGGGGCTCCTGCTGAGCATTATTAGTTAGATAAATAAATCAAAAGAAATCATTCATTTATTTACAAGCAAACGTTAACGGACTCCCGACCGGATTCAAATATATGTCAATGTCATATTTGCTGTATGGAAATTACCGGTATTTGCATTTATAATTAAGCTTATTAATATTATCTACATTATCATTTTGAGAAATACGTTTCTCGTCAATCATTTTACCAACGGGACCTGACGTGAAAATAAAACTATTTTATGTTGTTGCAGTGAGTCTATGTTCATTTCTGACTTAACACATTTTACAAAATGAGTGAGTAGTCGTATAGCTAATGTAGGTTATCACAGGGGTGATCGACGATCGAACAAGATCGACCGTCACAACAGACGACGCTCGCTTCAAGGAAAGGACATTCGTGAATGTCGCTATCAAGGGTATGTATTATAATTTAATATGCTCAAATGCTAGCTCCGAAAATTTGTAAATGTGATACATCACCATGATATATCGATATTCGCACGAGCGCGAACGAAGTCTTAAACAACATTCGCGCAGCCGAGACGACGGTCGCATATGCGGCTAAAATATACCCATGTATCATCTACATACTAAATATTGGGCTCTGATTTTGCAATGACAGCGAACAAAACTTTTTGAACTAGATCAAAATATCTTCCAATAATAACATACATGTATTACCTATTAACAAAATCTATATCTTTTGGAATTCATTCAATTAAAAAATAAACCTTGGCGTCGTTCCCAAATCCCACTCTAACAAATGCAATTAAATTCAAGATATCAAAAACACAAGTTCTACCTATTTACCTGAAACACAATAATACTCCACCTGGAAGAACATATACTCCCCTGCTCCTCCTCTTCCTCCTCCTTCTCCTTCCCTTCCTTTCGCCCCCTTACCATCATCACATTTCAGCAACCTTTCCATATTATCCTCATACAACGCAGTGATTGCGCATGCGCTCTTAGTGTCACATTGTTGAGTACTTCCTTCCTGGAGTATACAATCCCACGTGGAATACGAACACGTGTTGCTCTGGCTTAAGGCTGTGAAGGCCAAGGTTGTTTTGATTTGGTGTTGGTCGGGACATTGGAGGTTAATGGATGCTTTGCCGTGGATGTTGTAGCAAATACTTGATTTTTGGTGTGATGTGATTGTTGATCTGTGTTCGGTGCGTGGGGTTGCATTTTGAAGTCCATCCATTTGGTTTATAGTTGATAGAATGGTTAAGTATATGATTAAAAGTCTTGAGGCGGCGTTGTGTAAGTTTGTGGATGCAGGTAAATAACAACACATTTTGCCTATAAATTCATCAATATTTTCATGTTGAAAACTATTTCCGTGTACCGATATGGTTCTCATATATATTTATGTAATCACCTTATCCATGAGTAATTGTTATCCTATTTCAAGTTAATTTGAATTGTGAGTTTAAGTTCCATGTTTATAAATACTCTATTTGTTTGTGATATATAACTGAAGCGAAATGATTTATGCGAATTATTTTTTGAAACGCATCTTCTTGATGATCTATCCAACTACCCTTGAGAATTTGAATAAAACAATTGATATTTCAACCTGTCACATATTTGTTTCATACTTATTTAAAGCGATATGTCACATCGAACACATAATTACACACAACTACAAAAACCTTAAGCTTCATTAACCTAAAAAGGTGACGTTTAACGGCAGTATCTTATTGTTAATGTAGTCACACGCGTTCGACGCTTCGGGCATACAAAGGCGTTTACAAATAGCCAGTGTCACATTATTCATGTACATGAATATGTATATTGATAGCGTTTCAATGATAATTCTTTTCTTTTAATGCTGTAATTACAACGCGTGTTTTTGCTTATCTTTTGTGAAATAAAAACCTTTGTCGGACAAAAGAACTCAGATCACATTCTTTATAATGTCATTTATTTTCACTTTTCTTGAACAACGTCATTAAAATACTAACTTACTCAAACAAAACAGCTTCAAGCATAAACAGTAAAACTTTTAAACGAATCATCATTTAGTCCTTACGCAGTCTATAACATAAAACATCATAATTAATATACATCGATTTTATATGGAAAATATTAGCAATAGAGCATTTTAAACATTTGAAATAATATAGGGACAATTGCAATTCACGAGCCATATGTTGCCCAAACATGTAATTCATATTGTTTAGTCATCACTTTCCATGTTATGGTGTTCCTCAGGGGCAAGTTTACTCGTGTCTAGTCTCGGGGAGGACCTTCCTTTCTGCAAGTAGATAATTAAAACGATGGTTTTATTTTTTTGACACAGTAAAATATTTACAATGGTTTGTGCTGTTTACTATATATGTAAACTGGATCAGCAATTAATTGTCGATTTTATATAATTTGTCCCGATATTATTTCACTATTTCAGAGGAGAATATAACAGGTAAAATATCTTTCAAGATTCAGCTAGCTTGCATATGAAATTAAACTATTAAGTTGTATATATTATCTTTCAATACACAGTGTGGGCGCACAGAGAAATAAACACTAAACGCTAATGCAAGTAATGAGAAATCCAATGTTATGCCTATCAATCGTTATTGAACTATTCGATCCATACGTCTCAGCGTAGCACTCTGATAAATGTCTTATACTCCGTCGCCTCCGTCTCAATACTACTTACTTTATTATAATGCCGCTCCTTCTTTCTCCTCTCTCCTCTCTTAACCCCAGCACCTCCACCCCCGCCACTCGATATAGAAAAATCCGATCCAAAACTATGTAAACTCGCAATGGGCGATTCAGGAAAATGGTTCGGATACGTCTCCAGAAAGTGGTGATGCGATGTGGTTGGTCTGGGTGAGCTGATATGGGGTCTGGAGGAAGGGTTGGGGTGCTTAGTGGGGTTGGTGGGTTTGTGGTGGTTATGGGGTGTATTGTGCATACGGGGGCGAGGGGAGTTAATGTGAGGGAAGGTGTGTCGCATGAGGCGCGATTCCTTTGGAGATGATTTGGCGGTGGTGATTGCTTTCTTCTTGCGGTGCCTGTTGAGTAGAATGTCAAGGAAATTAATATGATACGTTTTGACGAGGATGCATTCAAAATAGGTTGTGCTCAAATGTTTTTGTAAAGTTATTGACATTTAGTTTATGTTTGTTTGAATAAAAGCTTAGTAAATACCGATTTAGAGGATTATAGTTGTTTCTTGAGTTACATAATTCGTTTTCATTGATTAACGTTGAGAGAATAATTGTTGAAATGAATATTCAAAATCAAAACTCAGCTTTAAAGTGTCTTGAAATCGGCATTATAATATTAACTTACTTTTTGCACCACATGGCTATACAAATGAGTAAAATGATGAGCAGAAGCAAAAGACAGCAACCGATTACTATTCCCACGGTCGCTGATACCACAAAGAGAGGTTCCGAACTCTCGGATGGTTCTTCTGAAAAATAGAAACACAAATAGTGTTTAACAATTATCACGAACGATGATTTAGAAGGAAAAGATATGTTTATTTGAAGAATGATAGAGTGGTCTTGTCATGTTAAGAATAGCATGTACTTCGGGTCAAAATAGAACATGTGTTATGTTTTTTTATGATTTTGTGTAATATTCTATGATGGTATAATCAAATTGTGAGTGATAGCAATCTATATTGGTAACCCATAGTAACAAAAAAATATTTATGACATGACTCTTACCTGTCGTATACGTGACAAAATGATGTGTTCGATCAAAGGTTTGTTCGGAATATAAACGTTCAATGTCACCCTTTGGTGCATATGTATCAGTACTTGCTTTATCAAATAAATCACTTGTTAGAAATATATCAAAATTCATTTCTATATCTGAAATGTCTTTATGCAAGTGCGGTTTCTCCGTTAGATCATATTTTACATTCGTTTGAACGCCATCTGTATTTATATCACTTTCAATTTTCTCATGTGAGTCTATATAGTATTCATTAGTATCAATTGTATTTATCCGATCCAACTTATCACGCGACAATGGAATTTCTTTTGTAAAATAATCGTTGTTTTTCGAAGTATCAAACAGGGATATCAAGCTTGTCCCTTCAGTGGACATTGTATCTGGTAGGGTAGAACGAGTGGGTGATTTCGAGGATGAGCACTCCATTTGGATTGTTCCTAAAGCTGGACAAGAAACAAACCAATACATCTTTTAATTGTGTACTATGTATAGATAATTATTTAATAGTATAGAGAAATACTTTGTATTCGTCATAAATATATCTGCTTTAATTGTTATCATAGCCGATTGTATATAAACCATACAATCACTATACTACACCATAGATGAATATGAAATTGAGACATCTAATTGGGGAACACAATTAAGAATTAGAACATCATTAAACATAGTTTTCTTTAAAGATAAAAAGATGTAAATAACAACCACACAACAAATACAATACAAGTGTACCTTCTACCTGTAACCAGAACCCTTTATGCTCTCTCCATCCATCCGTCGCCAACTCCAAATCCAGCCTATTACTACTACTCGTAATATTATGATTCCTCAACAGTCTCCCACACCTCACCATCTCCTCCCCACCATCGCGTATATGCAACACATCCTTGCTACACCCTTCACTCCACTCAATAGCGAAGTCTGAGAAAGTGAGCAGCATCTTTTGGTTGGGTTCGGTGGTTATGTTGCAGTGGCAGTTGAGGTGCTGGCCGTAGTTGGAGGGATAGCCGTGGCTTATGATGTAAGCAGTGCGAAGGGCTTGGCGGGTTGAGGGGTCGCAGATGTTCATGATGTCTTGTTCTGGAGTACGAGAATGAAGTAAATTCGAGATAATTAAAAACCATTTAGACTATTTTACGTACACACTGTATATGAACTGATCGAGGCCATTGTCCATTATATAGGGCATTCTCAAAACAGAACATAAGATCAACAGCCGCAAACATAAAAGCACTTTTCCTCCAAAACCTCTTTTCAGTGTATTCCTAATGGAAAACTAAAAAAAAACGCTCGTTGCGGTTTTACAGCTAGGCGGTTACAGCCAGATTAATGATGATTTAAGGAATACGTTTCATTTACATTTAAGTTAATTAAATGACACGTTGAAATTTAAGAATATAAAACCAAACTTACTCGGTACGCAAGTATAGATGACAAAGTTGTAATCACTATACGCCCGACAGTTGGACATCCATCCCACGTTGATTTCCATGGTGCACGACTGCGCACCGATGCATTGATACAACTTGGCTTCTGTTTCCGGAGTCACTGAACCAAGGCAGTCGCCGCGGTGGTAGCCGCATTTTGTGGGATCCTGGAAGATATGGATGAAAAGATGAATAGTCGCAATGATCAAACGGCTTAAGGGCACTTCGGTTCCTACTGCTTCAGCCCCTTCCACTGAGGTATGTCCAAGGATTTTCTATGTTCGAAAACGTTCAAAATACGTTCAAAATGTTCAAAGTTTAGATATAGAAGAGATGTAAAGATGATATATATTCTTTTGAAACTTCGGTCAAAGTTAAAATATCTATACCAAATTAATTTTGTAACTTAGTTTGTGAAGGCGTTCAAAACGTTCAAACGTTCAAAAATACACGATACCCATAAATGTATACAATGTAAAGCATTCAAATAAATAGCACACACATTTGACAGGTTTGATAACAGGTGGATTTGCAAGTCTTTCAGATAAGTCCTACCTGGTTAGAAAATCCGTTCAAAATGTTCAAAGGTTCAAAAATCATTAATTTACATCAATATTTTCAAAATAAGAAACATTTCAGCAAAAGATCTCCATACCGATGCATCCTATCTCAAAAATATTAAAAATAATATGTATAGACTATAGTTTGAACCTTTGAACATTTTGAACGTGTTTTGAACGTTTTCGAACATTTCGATTCCTTGGACATGAATGCTTCCACTCCGATTCCTTTTCTCAAAGACACTTCCGTTTGTCTTGACAAGGGGCCGAAATTTCGAATTGGGGTCGAAGTTGTAGGGTCGAAGTGTCTTCCGGTTTATGTATCAATGTAGTTAATTGAAAATACATCATGAAGAGTCCGTACATATGGAAGTTATTGGCACGAAGATGGGCATTTCAGATGCTCGAAGCCGGAGGCTGAGGGCATATGAAATGCACGTCTGAGTGCCAATGACTCCATATGTACGGCTTCTGAATATTGTATTTTGTTTATTACATGTCAATAAAAGCAATAATTATGCCATTTTAGTGAGGTTTTCGTTGATTGTAATTGAAGAGTGCCGATACAGCATTGTATTGCCCTCCAATGCCATCTCTATCATTTTCTTTATATTTCGATTTCCAACATGTAATAAATGTGAATATGGATTAATGATACCTTTCTGTTAGGCAGAGGATACAGTATTTGATTTTCTATGCTTCGCGGTGTAATGACCATCCATGTTAATTGTGACCTGACATACTATAGTTGTCTATTATTAAATTGTAAACCAACATATATCAACGTTTAATTAATACTTATCTAATAATTAATTTTATCAAATGAATTCATCAAATGGGTTAGACTATATTTTTTTAAATACCTGGCTCATTCCTTGAAATGCATCGTGTACGAGGATCATGTGACCAGGTTCACACGACGAGAATTCCAACCTGGATGGTCCATTTCCATGGAAACATTGTGTGGCGGTTTTCGTAGCTACAATATAACAACTTTCGATGGACTTTTCCCCACAATTACACACATTTTGGTGTTAACTTACTTTTGATTACAGGAAAGCAATGAGTCTACCACCAACATTTTTCACAGCCAGCGATAAAATGTATATGGGATCTTGAACATTGAATTGTTTCAATACTACTTCGATTAGAAAACAACCATTGCCGTTATCACTGGTTATCTGTTTTTATTCCATAGAGCCAGCTTCGTAAATGGATCAATAATATAGTGAATTATAAAACATACCATAGAATCGAGTTTGACTCCAAGACAGCTTAGGCAGTTGGAATATCAGGAACAAAATTCCAAATGTCCTTTTTATACAAGAATGCAAGTTTGCCATTTCTGAATACTTGTAAATCCATTCATATACGTTTTGAAATCAACTCATAATAATTATTTCATTAACCTTAATTGTGGCATAATTGCAACCGCCCTGATATATTTTAATAATTAATTGTTTATACTTAGAAAATTCATGACCGCCATGAAAAGAATATCGTGTTTTAGATTTTACAATTTATGATGATATACAAACAATTGTTACTCATCCAGAGTAACAATGAGCAGCTCTAAAATTGACATATACTTGACAGATTATAATAAAACATGATAAATCACTGACGTTTCCCTGTATTACTATTGTTTACTATAAAATATATTTTACAAACTATGATATCATGATATATATTTTTCACATGAAATTTACTCAGAAAAACATATAAACAGAGAAAAATATGGTTTATGATATAATTAGCTCAACCTGTCTTAGGTGTGGCTATGTAACATGTGGTAGGGTCATTTATATTTTGGCATATATAAGTGACCATCTAAATAAGCATGGTGGTTTGAGAAAGTTGTTTTTTGCGTGACGTTTTCGTACGTTGAGCAGGTTGTTTGAAATAGGCGTGCAGGTGTTGTAGTCAATTGTGTCACACGCATGTAGATGCATACGTTGATTTTGCGTGGGTGAATAATAAATAACTTATTTGGGTGGGTAAACATGCAGGTTTTCACTGGCCAGTCGAAAACGCTCTGTGAAGTCAGAATGATGTTAACGCTCACTGCAATACAGGTATGTAAAATGCCCGAACGTCCGGTTTCTAGCAGGCAAGGGAATATCGTTGCTATAACAACATCGAAATCTTTAAAAGATGAGATAAAGTAAAATTGACAGCCAATTCACATCTAAAAGTGGTTGAAATAAGTGAATTTTCAACATTGCAAATTCTGGTTGAGTAATCATCAGATGTCGGGTTATGCAGAAAAGAGCAAACGATGGGACCTTTTATCAAAACTTTCTGAAAAAGCAGTATCCTATGAGAGAGTAGAAAAATATGAATAGCAATCCACTCAAGAAATGTGGAGAGAAAAATAAGAAGCATGCATTCATTTGTCGTCGCAAGATATCCGGGGTATTTCGATAAGTTTTAGCTAGATCTGTTTCGGCCATCACCACTTCTGGCCCATTTGGACACTTATATAAAAAAGGGTATCCGGTCAAAATGTCGACGGTCAAAATGTCGACAATTTTGGCAACATAGGTCAAAATGTCGACGGTCGAAATGTCGACGGTCAAAAAAAACATAACAGTCATAAATAAAACACAACCTTATATTTCTCTATTTATTCACACTATCAACATTAACATGCAATCAAATGATACATAATCCGAAGACTCTTTACAATATGCATTTTTTTCTCTGCGCAATTGTTAACATAAATGGACCATTCATTTAGATACTCAATATTTTCCAACCTTTACAGTCTAACAATAGATTTTGATAAGCACAATGCAGTAAGCAGGTTAAGCATGTCCAAGTCAGATGCTCAATTGACATATATTGGCACTGATAGGTTAATTTAGTAAATATGATGAATAAACGAGGAGCACAGATGAAAATATGACACGAGATATGGAGACATCGATTGGTAAACACTTGTCATTGATAAAAATGGATGGATAAACGAGAAGCACAGATGAAATATTCCAAACGTTACTGTTAGTTTATTGGTAACGGACAACCAGTTATGAAATACGAGTGACAATAATATTTTCTATTCAATAACAAATTGTTTTTTTTTTCATCATCGACATTTTGACCGTCGACATTTTGACCTATGTTGCCAAAATTGTCGACATTTTGGCCATCAACATTTTGACCGTCGACATTTAGACCTGGATTCATAAAAGACACGTCCGCCCTTGTTAAGGAGCAACGGTCCCTTACGAAACGACTTTTCGGACCCTCCTCAAAGACACTTCGGTACAATCAAAAGGCGTCTAACCCCTTCTTCGGTGCATACTATTTTTGTCCCAAAGTTTTTATTGGATAGAGTACTATTTGTTCTTTTGTTAAAATTAATTTGAGATAATTGTTGATATGGCAACACATGTTTTTTTCGCAACTTTGTTCATTCATTTGTTGAAATGCATCGTCCCGTACGAAATTACATTGCTTCAAACCCGACTTGTTTCTTTGGGGTTTAAATTTGTAAAAGAGAAAATCAATTTTATGATATTTGCCTTATACATGTATATGTTGGTGGATGGTGGTCAAATAAGTAGCCTAAATATACGCACACTTACATAAAAGGAATTAATTTGTCTTGGACGATTTATACGTTTTGATGAACATACCAAAAACAAATCGTTTATCTAATGATCCTGCTAACATTTTACAAAAAGACCGAATTGTTTAATTGTTTTGAAATGTTTAATTGAAAATATGATAAAATTAGCTTACTTTTATGGTAGCATCAGTGTTTAAGTTATTTTATTTGTTGATCTTTTTATTGTTCAATGTATTTTGAAATTAAATGAAATACGTAGGTAATGATAAAACACGTATTTATAAAACTAAACATTTATTGAATATTTTATGACTATTAACAAAGCATACATGTAAATTACATAATTGACTAGTTACTATAAAAGGCATGCTAATATAAGGGTTCTCTTTCAAGAAACACAAAATATATAAAAATGCATTTATAATATAATATTTGACACACAGGTAACGTTTTATGCATACATTTTGTATTATATTTCTGTAGGAATTAACAGCTCCGAGTAGATATAATTTCTTGATTAAAAATGTTTGCTATGATGTCACATCCAGTTTTATATAAAACAATATAATTATGTTAATGTTATTGATTTGA
>LQRL01177010.1:24047-36418 GCA_001703475.1 Hydroides elegans
ATGATCTACTAACATTTCTAAATATATTTACAAATATACATTAAAAAAGTGTTTGGACAGTCATGTTCAGGATCAATGTCTTAAGTCCGATATTTTCAAAAATAATTATTCATGAAATAAATACATGTATATATTGAATTTTATGCTTAAACAAAACTTGAAGACATAAATTGAATTTGAATCAATGGCAAAGGGAAGAAACGATGCAAATTAAGAAAGAATAATTGAAGTCACACTTGAATTAACACTTATTCCATTGAACCGTTCACGCGAGATGATAAACTCTGTATGTTTGTATATTTTACTATATGTACATATAGACCGAAACTTAATTCGAAAACGAGGTAAGTTTTCCACCAATCAGCGTCTGGCACTCTGTCTTGCCGCATGGTGGCGTAATGCGCACTCCTTTCGATGCCGTTTTCTCCATGCTTTCTTTGCCTCACGCTTATTTAAAGCCCTGTATAAATAATGATTAAAATTTGTAAATAAGAGAATTTGCAAATATTTAATCATTTACCGACAAAGTTTGAACTTAAATGTTTAAATAGGCCTAATCATTGTTATAAATGATTTCTAATGTGTGTTTTTTTTTCGTTTATTGAATATCTATGCGAAATATTACGTACCATCTAACTGCGATTCCAACAACAATGACCAACACAATCAACGCAATGATTCCAACAGCCACCACAGTCACTGAAATGAAAGACAACGAGTTAAATATATTATATTATAGACATTATTTGTTCAGACGTGGTAATAAATATAATTAATTCTATGTTCAAACAACTTAAAATTTTTCATTTGAAGGGTCATTAGTATTGGACGAATTTCATGTTGAGTATTACTTCTAAGTCAGACTATTTATTTGGGACCAGTACCTGTAGCAGATTGCTGTTGAGTCTGGTATCTACTCGGCTCCGTTGAATGCTCCTCGACATTTTGCATTACATCCCCTTGTATATTACTGCGCGCCTTGCTCCTCGAGACGACATTTTGGTTCTTTGTAACACCCTGTCTTTGACCACTACCACCAGACTTTTCTTGGCTCTCCTTGCTTTCTAGTTTGGCGCCATTATTTTTGGCGCGAACTTTTTTCAGCCGCGCCCTTCTGTCTTTCATAATAGGTGATAATGTAGAAGAAGGGAGCACTTGTTTTTTCGCCGCCGTATATTGCCACCACCATGGAGTTGTAGGTGATTTAGTTTTGGGGACTACTTTTTGATTGATTTCGTTTTGTAAATTGTCCTTAGGGTTCTGTATTAGATGATCCTCTGATTTCATCGGTCTTGATGGTTTGTCCTTTATTTCAATTTCAATGTTAACTGGCTCGTTTCTGTTCCGTTTTGTCAGAACATCTTGCAACGTTGGTTGAATTCTATTTTGTTCGATATCGGTTGGGATTCCGATATCCTTTGCAAACAGCTCAAAATCCAATCTAGAGTTTTCAATACGATTATTTGTGAGTGTATCATCAACACTGCTCTGAGCAAACTCATACCTCTCTTCAGGCAATCGACTTGGCATAATGCTTGGCCGTTCAATATTTATGATATTTTCTTCCGGTGTAGGTCGTATTACCTCTTGTTGTATTCGCTCGCGAAACCGTTGCAGATTGAATCTTGAAATGCGTCGCCTATTCGTTTCCTGTCTGTTTGGTTGGTAAAAATAATCACCAACTTCTATGTATCTTGGGTCCGAAGACGGTTGAACATTTTCAATGAATTCGTTCGATATTGTTTCCTCGCTTGGTATAAGTAATAGAGCCTCATCGATGTCATTTATCCCATATTCGGGTGATATTGCGCTTTGAAAATTGTCATTAATAATAATAGGTGTATAATCATTATTTTCAAATATATTGATATCTTCGAACTGAGGATTATCTTCAATGAAATTGACTTCCGATATTATCATATCATCCACATATGACATATCATTTGGCTTCAATAAACTTTCTTCTGTACTTGCATTAAAGTCATCCGAAAGATCTTTTGGCAGGTTCTCTACCCCTAATGCTATCAAAGGCTCATCAGTTCTGAATCCTGTATTATTCTTATCAATTTGGTTAATCATGTTATCTAAAGCATCGTTGTTCAAATTCATTGGCTGTTCAGTTTCTGGTTTATCGATTCCGTCCAATGGTATTGTTCGTGTTGAAATGGTCCAGATTACTTCAACCGATGGTGTGGGATCGATATTGTTAGGTTTTTCTGGTTCGCTGCTTTCAATTGCGTCTATGATTGTTGATACACATGTTATTTTGATAGGACTCCGAGGCTGTGCTAAAAGTAGAAAACAAGTGTGAAAGGATATGTTTTAAATCCACAACTACCTAAATATATTTTCTTTAATATCCCAAAATTAATTTGTTTGATAACTAGTTATTCTGGGTTTTAAAGTTTACCTCTTTTGTAAATATCTTATTATACATTCAATGTATTATATAATCAAGTATATGTATATTTTCAAAAGAAAAGCTGAACGCTTAATAGCCTTATTCAAATTTTATGGTTCTTTATTCATAAATTATTTTAAATTATTGTACGGTTAGACAGTGTTTATAATTGGCATTCTTATTCTAACAAAATAGAATTCAAAATACATTTATATTCACATCAAAGGAAACTATCGTTAACTCTACCTTGGTATTTGATCCAAAACCCATTATCAGCCCCTTGTCCATCCGTATGAAAACTCAGTAATATCTCCCTGGCATCGGTTGCTATGCTCTCTCGCAACCCGTTGCTCTGGCCACAGAACATGGTTTCCTGACCGCTGTATTCCAGGGAGAGATAGTCGCTGTCACAGTCCCTGTCTTTGAGCTGCAGATCTAGAATCTAAAGAAAATTATTTGATGATAAACAATCATTTCAAAAATTGGATAATATATTAAGTTGGAGTATTATTCTGTTCGTGTTATTATGATCTTCGGATACGTTTAGGCTTTGTCCATTGAGGTTTTATTTAAAAACTGACATTCTCTTTCTTTTTTTCCAACCAAATGTGCTTTAGAAACCACAGTATGATTTAAACAGCACAGTGGATTTTACTCGAATTGTAGAAATTTATGGAAGAGAGGTAGAGATGGGGATCATTAAATATTCTAATTGAGAATTGTATATAAAAAGTCACAATGATAAATCAGCATGCTTACTTGAATATCTATAGTTGCTCCTTCTGTAGCGCTCAGTGCACACTCGCAATGTCTGTTGGCCGGATAAGGATCTGGATGGTTTGGCGACTTGAGAAAACCTGACGAATGCTGCAGATTGCCCGCTTGGCATACGTCGTGGGATGCATCCTTGGTCACTTGAATGGATTTAAACATATACATTGCCATTGTCATGGTGGACATTGTAATGCTATACATTGTCCAGGTTTATAATTAACATGAATGTACTTGGATTTATGTTGTACATAGCGATGGTCGAATATTTTCTTCATTTTAATGTTTATCAAAGGTTTTCAAAATTTATCAATACCATTCAAAATCGGATTTACACTAATGTCTTAACATTTTGAAAATCATAATTTCATTCAGATAAACATGTGAATCGTAATCAGAGATACATAAAACATATACCAAACTCCTTAACATACCTTGTACACACTTGAACTCGATATACATATAATCACTGAAGCCATGACAACTCCCCGTCCCTATATACTGCTGAGTCACATCGATCCTGCACGCCGGTTTGCCCATACACATGTCGCGCACGTCAGGCATTTGACATCCGGGCTCCTCCAGGGTACACCCGCAGTCCAACTCTTGGAACTCACAGCGACCGCCGTTCGCCTGGACCTGCGACGGTTTGTTAAACATTCTTTAACCGTCATGAATGAGCGTACGCCGGTAACACCCCGCCCCGTTCGGCTCTTATACATCGACGTCACAGGGCTACTTATGATAAGTCGCGACCAAAGTTGTATTTGATTTACGTGTTTTATCAAAATATAAAATGTGAATTTAGACATGAATATCAATAATAAATACTAGTATAACAGCATAAGTGAGTAAATAGAAATTGAATAAGAGATATATGCAACGAATTCTTCTTTTCAAGCTATCATTCAATATATCACTAATATATTCCTAAATAATTACCTTTAATCCAGCTCGTATGATGTGAAGAACGGTGTCTCTAGGGCACTGGGCTGAAACGACGGGAGGCCCCGCGCTGCCCCAGCACGCGAAACGGCGCTCCACCCGACCCTCTATGTGTAAAGAAAGGAAATAGAGGTTTATAAATATGAACACCTATGTATATATCCAACATGTACAGATCGCGAATAAAGTTTTTATATATATATATAATTCAGCATTTTATTTTAATTTACATGTACATGTTATTTATGTCGGTTGTTTTGTTTATGTTTAGCTGAATAACAATTATTTGAAATAGTGAAGAAGTGAAAAGATTAAAAATAATCGAATCTAAAATCATACTCATTACATAACAATTTAAATATAAAAGTATACTGTTAAAATCCACTGGTTTATACAAACAACCAGATCTTCATTTTAACGTTTTTCAAAACAATTTTATGTTTTTTTTTATTCTTCAAATATGTAATTGCCAAATAAAATGTGAAACCTATTCTGATCATTAAATTTTTTTTTATTACCTTGCGCGCTTGTGAGTGATGCTATCCATAAAATAATGCAAGTCAAATCCAAATAATCCATCATGATTGTTTATGTTTGTGTCGCCTCACATTGTATTTAAATTGTGAGTCAACTGATTTTAAACGCGGTAATTAAACTTTATATTGATCAATATAAAACAAATATCAGCTATATTTTATTTAAACTACTCAAGAGCCAATATCATAAATTAATTTTGCCAATTATGGTTAACCGAAAAACAGCTACATTAACAGCAAAAAGCAATTTTGGCTTTGGTCTTATTGACACTTATGCGCCATACCTCATTTGTGATGTCACATTGTAATTAGATGTTATAGAGAGCTAGCATTACTGCATGGATATACCATCACACACAGTCCATATCATTGCTCGCCTTGGTATGTTTCTTATGATAAAGAACGATTAACGACATAATAATCTTAATTAGTCCATGTCTAGAAACACTGGCGAGTTGAATTTGCGGCATTTGGATTATTTGCTGAACCGCTACCATGGTGATGAGATAAAAAGGGGTCCATGCAAATCGTGGTTTGCTTATTTAAACGGGTTACTGCATTTGGTTTTATCGATGTCGTTGATGACAATTTAAAAACAATTTGTTTGAATTAAATTGTGGAATGAATCAGAGCTAAGAGTCAAACGTTCTATATGTAAATTTCATTTGTTCTTATGGGATAATACCTTGATCATTGTTCAGCTAGGTCTTACAATATATTTGCATTTACTCGTAACAATTTTACACTGACCCCAGAATAAGAAATACTTATGACTCAGATAGCTTAGCGTCGACGCCATGCACCAGATTGTCGATCTTGGATCGGTGACATCTTTACCACCCCGCACCTCTAGGTAACATCTGGTTCCATACATGTACATGTATAAAGCTTCATGGTATATATATGGTTCATATTCTACACGTAGTTGGCTTTTTCATATTTTAGTTTGCATATATTTTATTTCTGGTTAAGATTCTTAGCTTATTTCAGCATACAATGACCGTCAATTTCGTTTAAAAAAACACAAGAAACTTAGAAGCCTATTTAAGCAAATGATTCTAAACAATTCCAAATAGTAAATTTGCATGGGTGAAGATACAATTTATTTATATATTAATTGCGTATGGTTAAGCTGAAACGAAACATAATATTTAACTAGATAATTACGGCACTCGACTGTTTTTGACTAGACGATAAAGATGCTTAATTAAAGCCGCATCTCTAAATGCCTCGTTTTCGATAATGGTTTCTTTCATTGGACTAATATGTGGACTAAATTGTGGACTAATGTAGCTTGGGTAGCATGACGTATGCTCGTAAACCTGCCCCGTGCATAACTATGTATCATAATGTTGTTGATATAAACGTGTATATACAAGTAAAGGTTAATTTTGATTGATCATATGTGTATATGGTGTACTTCGAAAAAAAAAAACTACTTACATCAACAAAAACTATATTTTCACTAGCGAAAAATTATCACCGAGCGATAGGTGGCCATGCATACGGTGAGCGATTCAAGTCACATACATGTAGACACAAACCATTAGATATGTTACATTTCAACAAATGAATTTCGAATAGTAATCGCTCGTCGTAACTTCCAGCTCGAAATCGCTAGTGGTGATTCTATGTCGCGCTTCTCATCTTTTTTAAATCCCTTTAACACATCGAAGTATAGAAATGATCGCTTCGCATGTTTATACCCAAATAAATTTATTTCGCAGAAAATTCGCTTGTCTATTTTAGATTTAGATATATAATCCCTAATATTATATAATGAGCATTTGAAAAGTGAAAATGATATAGAATATGACCAAAAAAGATACGAATATACGAAGACCAGAATTTATTTTCATCATTTATTTTAAAAATATTCTATATCTAACAAAAAAGATAATGCTATTGCGTAAAACTAAAATTTTTATTTCTTAAAATAAAATTAAGTTAAACACTTATGTTGTTTATATTTTGTACACATTTAATTCAGTTTTTTAGAAATAAATAATCATATTCATAACTTATATAATTATCGCAATTAACACAAATGGTCCATCATCTACTCTGTGTATGCAAATATATGATATTTTATCTATATCAACATATATTTCTAAATATTTTCAACAAATTATTTGTTTTCAACCTCTTGAGCATTAAAAAGTGTTTAAAGGTGAAAGGACCATAAAATACACAATTCTATATATAACTGTTTTTTGGAGATTTTCATGATCCATCCAGGATATACATGTGATGACTATCAATATAATAAATACATGTAAATTTATGAAACCATTCTTAAATAGCAACAATGGTAAAGGTACGGACACGCACTTGTGGAATTCTTCTGCGGCACAGCGAAATTAAAAGAAATACAGTAAACCCTGTGATATTGCGATGGCAGGGTTTACTATATTTACTTTGAATTTCGCTGCGCCGCAGAAAAAAACTTACATGCGCGTGTCCTTAACAACTATTTGCTTTCCTATGAATTATTAACGCCACTCATGAATTTCAAACTCAATCAAATGAATGCCATGTTCGATTATAGAAAAGCTTTCATTGTAAAACACAGCCTCTGATTTGGGAAGGGTTTCATGACGCAACGCAGTCCATAGCTGAAGCTCTGATCTTAAGGTCATTCAAGAATCAGGTCCTAAACATAATGATATTGAAGCAATGTCATTCATATTTTAAACAAAAATAAATCGTTTATTCATCGTTATTATATCAAATGCATGAGATAAACCACAAACATTGACTCTAAAAGGTTTATTAATCAATCTACATGTATGTATGTACATGCATACAATTAACGAATTTAGCTATATAATTTGATGTCGTTTTGAGGATTTCTACATTCAAAAAATGAATTTAGCATTTAAAGATAAATCATATTCTAAGTTCAGTCATTTAAAGCAATATGGCATGAGCATATTTTTCTATTTAATAACATAATAATTGCTTGATACAAAAAGAAAGATTTCTCACCTTCTAAATACCAAAACGATAATGATTATCACAGCAATGAGTATTAATACGCCAACAAACACCCCCGTAATGATTTGCACTGCAATTCAAAACATATAGTTAACTAATTTACACAAATATATTGAGAACCTTTACTAGTACAAGACGAATTTTAAGAAAATATGCTTATTAAAATCAAATGCAATAAAATCATCACCGACAAGACGACAATAAAAGACAATCTTTTTATTATTTTCTGAACAAAATGTATGAAAAGGACCAATTTTTTAACATGTTTTGTTCTTAATCAGGTGTTCTACAAAGTCTGTTGTGTATTTTTTATTATATGATATTTTGTCAATTTTTCGGAGCATATTGTATATAAAACAAGGGGTCTTAACATATACAAAAAGAATGCAATTATATGTAAAGATAGTGAAATGGATTAACCTGTATCAATTCCATATAATCTAGGAATGTCTTCGTTTTTATGATCACTCTTGGCGTCAAAACTAGGCTTGAAAATAGTGCCCTCAGATAAACTGGAATCCAACCGAGGTTTCTCCGATGGTCTACGGGTAGTCGTTTCTTCTGTATTTAGCTCAACATTTCTGAAACCTGATTGAACAGGGAGAGTAACACTTCGCAATTAGATGTCAAATGCTATGTTTAACATATGGAAATCGGTTATTATCAATTTTCATGATACATGTATATCATATTATTTGGATACTTGGTTCTCTATGAATCATGCCTATTTTGTGTGTTTCACAAACCAATGACGTGATAAACTTGTTCCTCTTACCATTATTCCAGTTGATATCTAAGTTCATATTTTTGGTCGATTTGTCATTGACACCAGGCAAGTCGTACGGACCTTCGAATGGTTTGTAGACTTGGTCGTGTTTGATTTGGTATTGCTCATCAATGTTATTGTATGATCCATGATCTCTATCTGGATATATGTTTTGAGATTCGGGATCATGAATAAATAAGTCGTTCGTTCGTTCATTACTGTTAGCTATTTTCTCTATAGTATACGGGTCATCTACCTGGTTTGGATTATGTTCATTTATATAGGGAACTCTCCATTCAGAGTTGTCTTCCGCATTAATTGTATCATATAGAACTGGCAGCACTGTTTCTAATATAACATTACTTGGATCTACAACATTGTCTGTAGTTTCCAGCAATTGACCCAAATAACCTCGATACAATGAATTGCCTTGCTCATCATATCCCTTTCCTTCATCATCAGGACCCATGATATTAAACCCATCATCGAAGTCCCTTGAGTCATAATAAGGAGATTCAACACTATTTAAACTGTCGAATGCATTTGTGTTCCTGTTACGTTCAATCTCATCCTGTATATTCTCATTATTAGTTTCATATTGTCCTCCTGCGTTTTGGCCATGGCTGTGAATATCTGCTCGGTCTGTGAACTGAATAATGACGTCATCTTTTGTTGAGCGCATACGAGGCTCTGATGGGCCACAGGTCATAGTCACTGGACCACCATTTGATCCTTTTGAGACAAAAAAGATTAATGTGCAATGAGAACATGTTCATGGTGTTAACATTGCAAATTATATATAGACAATTTGATTGAGTGATATATGCGTTGATTTTTATAGGCAGGATTGGACATAATGTTAAAATTGAAACATAATGGAATTATCAATGAAGTGTCACAACTATCGAGTGGATGCAGTACTATCTAATGCACAATAGTAATTTAAGAAAGTCATTTGCAAAATTGAATATAAGTTCATAGGAAACCTATGGTTACCGAAATGACTAAGTGGTTTCCACACCTGTATATTCGAGCCATACACCTCGTCCGCTGAAATCATCATCAGAATGAAATTCCAAATCGACAGTTTGAGAATCCGTAACAAATAACTCTGGAAGCCGCTCCGCACTGATGATGCCACATTTTCTTCCTGTTTCGTTATATCGCAATATTTATTGAATATTTAATTTTATATTAGTTTGAAGATCACTTAGGTAAAAAATCGTTTTAGCGATTTTACCAACTATATTTCAACTAAATGGAATACATGCAAACATAGAAGCAAGGTTTATCTATGTTTGATTCACAAAAATAAAGTATATAAAATATACGAATTCAGTATAAAACCATACACATAAATATTCTATTTATAAGATATGCATATAAAAATGACAATCTAAAACATTATTTAAATCTCATTAACATACTACTCGACATACCCCACGATCCAATCCTTAGATAATCCGTATCACAATTCTCGACATCCGTGTGATTCACCGAGAAATCGAGCATGCGCAATTCGATCTTTGGATCACGTGTTGTCAAGCGACATGCGCAGTGGAGATTGGAGGAATAGTTGGCGTCCGGATAGTGGGGTGTGCGGAGGTAGCCGCGGGATGTGGTCATACTGTTGGATTCGCAGAGGTTGTGGATGGCGAATCCTGGTTAGAAATGGGCAATATAGAATGACATTGATGAATTGGGTGATGGTGCGGCAAGGGTCCAGCAAAATGTAATAATATCCATACTTCGGTAAATTGACATTCATTCATACATACAATCAGTAATAAAACTTTTTACTATGGAGCATATACATGTATTTGTTCAGAGTAGGGCCCGCTCACAACGGATACAACAAGGAGCGGCAAGCGGCAGCATACTTACATGTATACGTGTATGTTCTTTACAGGACTCACCTCTAGTCCTAAAAAGTATATTGCCACTTGCCGCTCCATGTTGGCCCTTACTGGACTGCTCAATATAGTTGGTATTTTATTGACTCGCTTAACATTCATATTTCAAATCCAAATCATAGTCAACAAAATAATGCACTTTCCTTGTGCATATCATCAGTGTAATATACGTTCAGAAAATAAGGATTTACTTACTTGGAACGCATGTATAGTTGACTTGCATGTAGTTGGCGTATGTTCTACAGTTCATTAGAAATGGATTGCTCACATATACTGAGCACATGTACCTAAAACATTGGAATTTCGAAGACAATAAATCAGGTTATAAGCGAAACACAAACATGCATATTCAGGGTTATCAGTAGGAGAAATGAGCGCTTAGAGGCTCTTTGCCTTTGGGGTTTTGTCTGAGAAATGAGTATAAAATTTGGTTAACCTAATTATACATCATACCTTTTGCTTTTTATTATTTTATCAAAATAGCCTAAACTTTTCACATGATTACACGATCAAATATATGTTAACCATCTAATTAAATTTGAAATATCAAACAATACCTTCCCATGCAATTTTCATGCATATCCGTCAGCTGTATACAATGATCCTGCCCACTCTCATACGCGCATACCGTCTGCATATCCAATAGATTCTTGGCCCCTTCCGTCGGGTCCCTCATTTTGGTGCCATAGAACGCCGTATGAATGCGAATGAGCTCTCCGGCTGGACATTGCAGCTTCAAGGTCGGGACGCCTTTGACGTGAAAACATTGGCTGCCTGCGCGGATACCCGCTGTTGAAATGGAAATGAAAGTGTTTAACAATACACACCGAAATGTACGCCTTTAATATTGAATTTAATTAATTAAGAAACTTGCGCGAATGAGAGGGGACGCGCGCCGCCCCTCAGACACTCTTGAGTGTTAAAAAAGTAAATTGGCGCTCCCATTCGCTCTTTAACTTTATACTATTTGCGCAAAAACCCAGTTAGGAGATTTGGTAGTTTGGTCTGAATCGGTTAAACAAATGATAAATGTTTTCTTTAAAATATGATGGTAACGTTAAACAAAAACATGTCAACCTTTATGGCAAAGAAGACTTACCGTATTGCGACTCTACTCCGAAACCAAGAAACAACACAAGAAGTATTACGCACTCATGATGGCTACTTTCCGCCATTTCTAAGGATCTCGGCTTTATGATGTCATTTCCCTTATGTTATGTTCATGGACATCATTGCATAATCCATGTCGCGTCGCCGAACGTTATAATCAATTCATTGATATAATAATGATTTTTCTTATATTTTTCATTAGATTATTGGCAACAAAAAAAAAAAGAATCGAACGCGACAATTAAAGCAAGTGTGACTAATTGGTATGTCTTTAATCTTATTCATATAGCTCGAGAGATTTTTTTTCGACGGCCACTGATTTTTTTTTTCAATGACCTGCTTGCTCTCGTAATTGCTCGACTGTGTTTAACATTAAACTCATCAAGTGAATCAAGCTAAGAAAGGACCGTGGTCACAATTTTCTCTTTTTTTCAGATGAAAATAGATAACTTAGATAACTTAGAACTGTATGCTATGGTTTTCTTACTACATAACAGGTTTAGCGAATGTTATGCTATCATATATCGTTGGATTAGGTATCTTGATAAAAACTATAGATCATTGTGAATCAATTGTATTATGCAAGTATGGTTTAAAATTCTAAAACATTGTTCAATAGCCGACATAAGTTTTTTTTGTTGATGTTAAATTTGGTATTTTTCATGATGTTGTGTTTTCTGTATTTTGTGTGTAGCAATGTTTATTTTAGCATATGATATGTATGCATAATAAAAGAAGCAATATATTAAATTATATTCTGATTCAGATAGTATTTTGGATCTGAAGAAAATACTATATCAACACTCCAATGTTCAATTTTAAATCCGTTATTTAGTCCGGTCTCTTATGGCACAAAATAGGGTTTCGTGTGCACTGCTTGTTAAATCTTTAAACTATACATTTTCTGAAAGTTTAATATGTTGACGTTTCAA
>LQRL01177017.1:17784-31732 GCA_001703475.1 Hydroides elegans
AACTTGATATTTTTTAAACATTTATTATAATTTTTTGCTTATTTTTCGCTTGTTTTCAGCGAATGGTATGCGTGTTTTCATCGCGAGAATTGGCAAAACAGCTGAAGCCCGGAACCTCGTAAAAGGATTCAATTGGAAATAAGTCGTATAGCTTTCCTTGTACTCGTAGCTCAATTGTTATATGTCCACATATGTATTGTTTTTAAAGATCATACACGGATGAATGTAAATATTTTATTTACTACAAAAATATAAACAAAAATAATAAAAATCTGAAATAATTTGACAGGCCAATCTTAACGCCGTCAACGGTCGAAACACTTGTAAAAGTTTAGACTTAGAAGAGCTGAGAGGTCCTTAAAGGTTTATGAATAAAAAATATATATATTTACCTGTAAATAATTTAACAGAAGGTAACAATTCCATTGATAATCTATTAGTTTATTCCACTTTTTTAGGCACGGAAAAAAGACAAGTTGCTCTCGGTTGTTGTTATCACGTGATGTAATTACAATCGAAAAAAATGGTCTTAAAATTTTATCGAATGATATATCCCGAAAATGTGAATACTTTATTGTAATTATTATTATAATTACCGATTTTACAAATGAGTAATTTTAGAGTTGACATTCATCCAATCAATAAAAGCAGTGATCTGTGATAGTATTACATGTTAAATAAAAAAAATTGTGTTGCTTTATTGATAAAGATTTGATGCCTCTCACAACAAAATAACCCACAGATGAGTATAGCATAGGCGTTTGACATTATGGTCAATGCAGCTTACCCCCATTCGACTCCTAAATATTATAGCAAAATACAGTTTAGCCACTCAACGGGTCATGTTTATCATACACATTATAAATTCGTTTAAAATCTTTATGTTTAACCGCGCAAGTTTATAATCATTAGGAATCACGATACGCCTTATCATTTTTTTTTCAGAATCCTTACGCGAATGAAAGGGACGTGGAAATTATTTTAACCAACCAGATAAAACGAATGCATGTAATTCAATCATTGAAAGATTGAGAACCAGATAACTACTGTTGTCTTTTATAACTATCAAATGAAACCAGTATATAAAAATATATTTATAATTTAGTATACATTATTTTATATTACCTTTCAAGTCTAGCATCAATTTTTAGATCTTTTATTTTTAGGTCTTTATATTAACAGTTAGATTCCATGACTTAAAAAAAACATGAAGATCCCCAACAATCTTAATTGATAAATATTTCACAGATATGAAAACAAACAAATAAAAATTCGTGACTGCAATCACTTAGTCTTCATGTCAATGTTTTCGTCGACTAAATTTATCTATAAGAATATATATCAATTTCGAGTTTAATTTGGTCCACTATCAATACAGTTTACTACATTCGTTAGCTAGACAGTATCTTAATTTACCATTTGAAATATCTTTTGTTTGTCTTGGGAAACCAGTTGACTTTTCACAACCCAGAAGAAAATTGCATACCGATTGCTCATTTAACTACACATGCGGCACGTGTCCTACGATGAGGGAGGGCACTTACTTGATATTTTAAGTAAAAAATATATAAAGAAAATAAGAAATAAGTATTCTAATTTATCGGCTTGGTTAAATGATTATATGCAAATGCGAACTTTCATATATAAGTGATGAAATTTATGTTTGAATATATATATATGCTTTGCATTGCATCCATTTTGGAGTGGTTTCCCTTTGATATACTAGTCACGTTGGCGAGACATGTGACATTGATCTAGTAAACTTGATCTTGTGCTATTTATAGATTTGCCCCTGAACTTGGTTGAATGACCTCGTAGGCTATTTAAACCAACAGTTTACTGTATCGAATATGATTGATGTTAAGCTGATACACTATGTGTAGATGGGCTTAATATGTATGCGATTTTGAAGTTATGCCGTTTGACATTAGATTCTAGCTCATACAACTGTGTAAAATGAAAATGCTTTTATCTGCTACTAATTTTACTTTTGAATTTGAGAAAAATCAAATTGTTTAAATTACATAACCTTTGAAAATACAGCCTTGCAAAATTGCTAAGATAAAATATCAATTATACATGTAGTTTATACCAAAATTAATTATGAGTTGTTTGAACAACAAACACTGACCATGTAGTAATACTTTTTATATGTTATCAGGAATACCCAACGACAAATTATAAGAAGTCTATTTAATATGACTTATTTTGTTACGAACCGAATTTATTTGCTGCTTTAAGTTGTGAAATATAATTCCTTTGGGTAAAAACTTTATTTTTAGTTTGCCAGCAAAATGTTGCATAGTGAATATACAACAGTTGAAGGTTTTATTACAATTTATATTGGAATTCGTTTTAGAATATATATTTTGAAATATGACAATTTAAGGTGCAATTATTATTCATTAGAAGGAAAGTCTTTGTCTGCGCGTTATCCTTTTGCTCTTAATTGGCAGTTATTAAGTGTTGAAATGCATTGTTCAGATGTCGACTTCACGTCGGACGCTCTTTTGTTATAGCTTATGAGCGTGTTTACTCGTTTGAAAGGTGAAGATGAGATGCTGCACTAATCGTAATTCCTAAGTATATAGTGTCGCTAATCGCAATTATCCTTAAGGGTAGCGTTAGACAGTATTTCAATAATGTATAATCTTGTGTTAAGTGCCTTTGTCTTTATGTAGCTTAAGTATGTTAATGTTTAATTGCTAATTAGTAAATTGACGGTCGGGACCTTTATAAGGAGCCCCGTACCTCACGTTCGAGGAGAACAACTTTGGAAATCGAAGAGGGAACACCTCTGAAGGAACACCTTCGCGTAGTTATGAACTCATAGCGAATATTACGGAGACGCGTAATGGACAAAATTGTAGTAAAGATGAATGAAACATTGTGAATTCGCAAGGATTGTTTAAGTACTAGCTAGTGTCGCTTAAAGAATATTAACGTATAAAATATAGGAAAGTGTGATTAAAGACATAAATGTTATATAAAGTAAATACTAATAAATAAAGGATAAACCTTAAACACCCCCGAGTTTTAGAATATTACAAAGGAATGTCCGAAAATAATTGCCAGCAAAATGTTACCAGCAAGAATATATACTTTTCATGTTTCATACCCTTCTGAACGTTCACAACAATTAATTCATTTCCATGGTTTAGCCCTGTTTTACTCATAACGGGGTTTATTTTATGTAATAATTGGACTCTATTATCTTATTTCTTGAAATAGAAAATAATTTATTCTACTCTGTTCTGTTTTTTTTTATTCTATTTTGTGAAAGATTTTCCAGCCGAATAGATATTTCACCGAATAAATCACTGGGTACTCATGTTGCATGTTCTTAGAAAATGAAATATATCATTGTAATCGGTAGATAATCTAATCTTTATCTGCAATCATTCTAAATCTTTTTTTCTATTTATTGGGTACCGTTATTTATATAAAAATGCATTCATTTCATACATAGCTCTATTTGGTCAAGCTTTCTCCTCTATAGCGCCATACGTTCCTTTACTTTTATATAAACCAACAATTTCATAGAAAATAAATGAACGATAAAGCATTAAAATAGTTGTTATTGGAATAATTTGATATTATTCCATATAAAATTTGTGAACAAACTACTTGTATCTCAAATAATCTTTTTTCTCTTTGGTCTTTTCAAAATCTGAAAACAATGTATGTTTTGGGCAATTTTGCCACATCTGTTCATTTCTTTAAAAAAAATCTTAAGAATTTTTTTCACCAGCAAATAAGCAAAACGCATATTATTTAGCCAATAGCGGTTCCAAAGTTTGTGAAATTAACCTGCCCTATTCAACTTCAATTTAAAAAATCACAGGATATATTCAATGAAATTACTTAAGATTTGGATATGTCATGGGTGTACATCTTATCTCTGAATAAATGTATGTTTCGTAAATTTATAATAGGATGTATACTTATTATGAACGTTAAATTAGACGTACTGACGGTCGCGGGTGGTTCTAATGTTCGTGAAATGTGTCTAAATAGTAATTTACTTTGTGGTAATCTTGCATTTAAGCAATTTTTTTTATACATTGTGTTATTCTAAGTGGTTAAGGGCCATGACCAAATAAAGTGAACAGTTTTTATTATTTTAATAAGTATATTCTTAAAGGTTATCACGGGAAATGCTATATCACAATAATATTCCTTTTGAGATTGTTTCGATCAAATATTTTGTTTCATATTTTAGTAAACAATGAGTTAAAACCCTACGTTTGTTTAGAAATACCGCTTTCAAAAATTAAATTCTGTTTGACCTATCAGAATGCCGAACCAAAACTTGCATTCGAGACTTTATAATTTTCGGCACTTTGACATATGTCGAGCATCATTTACTAACTGCTCGATTATTTAGGAATGTGATTATTAATTACCCATATTATAAAAAACCAAATATATATACCGGGGTGCAAGATTAACACGGAAGAGAAAAGTATTTAGACTAATTTCACGAATATTAGAGCCGTTATTCATAAAAAGGATACAGGGGATTATATAATTATTAAAGATGCATGTATTTAGAGATAAGATGTACACCCATTACATATCAAAATCTAAAATTATTCCGTCAAGTGTAACTCATAATATTAAAGCTTTAAAGTTAAAAAGGGTAGATTTCTTTCACGAACTTTGGAACCGCTGTTCTATATCTTATGCATAGGAATGATGTCGTTCAATAGTTCTACATTCATGGTCAAACAGCATAAACAAACGCCTTATATTGGGTGCTCGCAAATCAGTCCATGTTTATTGGCCTTATTTGGATATGTTTGGGAAATGACCACCTAGATATGCTTACATTTGTGTTTTGTTTTTGTTTTGAAATTCGTGAGATAGATTTCTATTATGTTTCATTCGCTGGCAAATAACCTCGATGGACCAATGATTAAAGTATCGCCTTGTTTGTCATTCTATTGGCTTTCATTCTTGTTTTTTTTCAAATATTCACAACCTCCCTCTTGAAGTAACTTACATGTAGATGTAAAAGAGGGTTCCTGCATCACCCATATAAAAGAGGGTTCCTATAATACTTTAAGAGTGACTCGGTGTCAATATAGAATGGCTAAAGGGTTACTCAGAGTCTTATTAGAATGTAAAAGAGCATATCTAGAATGTTCCAAGAATGACTTTGAGCAAATTTAGAATGGATAATACCATAAGTGGATTGTTTCAATAGTTAACAAAAGCATATTTCGAATGAATGATTATATATGGGGAATACTTCAAGAGAGACTCCAAGTCTATGTAGAATGAATAAGAGTTCATGTAGAATGATGACAGAGTAACTCTAAGTGAATGTAGACTGCTTTTAGAGTGTCTCGCAGCAAGTGTAGAATAGATGATAGCATATTAAGAAGTCATATTAATTAATTTTATGTATATGGAACAAATAATATCATATGACGGATACTTTAAGAGTGACTCGAAGTCAATGGACAATGAATAAGCACACAAGTATGATTATAAAAAAAGTGGCTCGGAGGATATATAGAATGCAAAATATAATATTAAAATTGGTCCAAGAGTGACTTGGAGTAAACTTTGAATGGATAATTGTATATGCTGATTATTTCGATAGTGACCTAAAACATATTTGGAACGAATAACTATATATGACGAATAGTTCAAGAGTGACTCGGAGACACTGTAGATTGTATAGGAGTACATGTAGAATGATTGAAGAGTAGCACGGAGTCAAGGTAGAATGAGAAAGAGCACATGTAAAATGCTCCAGGAGTAACTCTGAGTCAATGTAGAATGCTCCAAGAGTGATTCGGAACAAGTGAAGTATGGATGTTAGCATATTAATGCAGCATTTAGGTCACGTGGTTTTGCGAAATCCAACATGGCGGACATTTTGGAATATAGTATAGTTCATGAGCTTTCCATCGAGCCTTTTTGCAATTATCTACATGGAAGATTAATGAAATTATGAAGGAAAATAGGTTTCGACCAATCAAATTGCAGCATTTAGGTCACGTGGTTTGGTGAAGTTCAAGATGGCAATAATTGCAGAATATTGTATAGTTAATAAGCTTTCCAACGAGCCTTTTTGCAAGGTTCTACATGGAATATTAATGAAATTATGAAGGAAAATGTGTTCTAGATATTCCTTTGGTCATGAGGTTCCAGAATATGCTGGAATTTTGTCACTGTTTTCAAGAATTCATGGCATCTTGGACATCCCAAGAATTACAGTATATTTTTTTCAAAAAAAAATTATATTGTTGTAATACAATTTAATAAGTATATATTATATATAGTATGATAATATTATTATAATATATACCATTATGAACATATAAAAATATTACCCATTCTGGTGAGGCAGGAATCCGATTTGAACCAGGCAGAATCCCCATTTGATTTTAGGTGGCAGAATCCCCGTTTTATTGTGGACCAGGCAGAATCCCAATTTGATTTTAGGTGGCAGAATCCCCATTTTATTTTGGACCAGGCAGAATACCCATTTTATTTTGGGTGAGGCAGAACCCTCAATAAATTTGGGTGAGGCAGAATCCCTCTTTGATTTTGGGTGCGGCAGAATCCCTCTTTGATTTTGGGTGGGGCAGAATCCCTCTTTGATTTTGGGTGCGGCAGAATCCCTCTTTGATTTTGGGTGCGGCAGAATTCCCAATTATTTTAGGGTGCGGCATGAACCGTCTTTTATATAGGTGCGGTATGAACCCTCTTTTATATGGGTGATGAAGGAAACTCTCTTTTATATGGGTGATGCAGGAACCCTCTTTTATATGGGTGATGCAGGAACCCTCTTTTATATGGGTGATGCAGGAACCCTCTTTTACATCTACTATAACATTTAAGTGACAAATGTATTGAATAAATTACAGTTATTTTCGAAGTCGTAATATTATCTGTTGCATTTTAGAAAACATATTTTTAGGATTATATGAGATAAAATTCGATAACGAAAGTGATAGTTTTCGTTTGTTGTCGCGTTTGATACGATGGTTTATCTAAAATGAAACCTGTCTTATTCTGACACCCTTGTAACTTTGCGAAGCCATCCGATTGAGGTTGGTATATTTCTTTCTGTTTTACTTTTGATACACAAGTGTCTTATAGAAATTATAGAAAAAGGCTTTTCCTGATGAAAGATTTGTGTTTCTTGAAATACAAACTATCAAATAAGTTTTCTTGGATTTTATATCTTGCATATTAGACAATCATGCTCATAAAAACAACACATTTATATTGCATAAATCAAGACAACAATGTTCGACACAATTACGCAACTGTTAAAAATAACAATAGAAAAAGCAAGGCCATAAACACTCTAAACTGAACATTACTCATCAGGCTAAGCTATTTTACTTACAAAATCAACGCACTTATTTGAATATAATTGAAACGATATTCCGATTATCCAATATACAGTAACCGGTTTCAGAAGATAACGCTTAAGATGATTTAAGAGTTCCATAGCCAGATACGACATATGTCAAACAAATTGACACGTTTTAAATGCAATAAAAACGATATAGACGACACAACGAAACTGTGAAAAATAAACTTTGGGGAAATGGAAAGATGCTCTTTCACGATATTCAAATATAGCCACTTTACAGCTGCAGGAAAAAGAAAGAATATACTCAAAGTTTACTAATTTCATTCCATATTTTATTGAAATGAATATGATATTTCTGAGGATAATGTGATTTAGTTTTCTCTCAATAAAAGTAACCTAAGGCGGAGAAAATTAAAATCCGTCACAGCAATTTGCAAATTTGTAAGATCTCAGATAATTTTTTATTCAAAAACCTGCATTTCACTTATCAACCTGCAATTCACTTATCAAATTGAATAATATTTTTATATATATTTTATGAATATCAAATAATAATTTAGACGTTTTAAAATGTTATATAGTATTTTACGTATAATTTGGAAATTATACAGCGTCGCTGAAATTACTTAGGTACTAAGCGTACCACTTCAGAACATACCGCTTATGAATTATCAATGCGTAACAATTGGAGGGATTGGAAAATCCTAGGGAAACGAGGCAGGGATGTTTGCTATCAACATACCTTTTTAACCTGTTCACAGAGCTTATATTTATAGCTATAGAGAGTGAAGATTAGGGAGTTTAAGCTTAGGTAGAAGAATCAGCAATTTGAGATACGAAAAAGATACAGTAATAACAGCCAGAAAACGAGAATACATGCTGAAAATGTTAATCAAGAGAGAATAAAATTTGGCATGAAGATGAATATAGTAGAAAGGCGATGGTAACAGAAAAGGCGAAATACTTTAAGAAATCCATACCAACACGACTTATGTTCCTCAAATGTCTGGTCAACATTGCTGTATGGAGTCAAGACCTGAACCATCAGCAAAGTGTCGCAGTAACGCCTTGATGCAAGCGAAATGTGGACCCTGAGAGACATGCTACGAATAAGCTGGACAAGGCGTATTTCGAACGAGGAAGTAATTGTTATTGCAAGAACAAAAAGATCGATGTTTGATACTGTACAGAAAAGAAAGCTGTCCTTTTGTGGACAGTCATGAGACCTGACATGGTAAGGAGATCTACTGGAGGGCATGATGGAGGGCAGTGCGGAGGACAAGCGCGGAAGTGTGAAACCAAGCGTGCAATGGGGTGACAACATCACCCAATGAAAGATTCTCACTTTAGAACCGGCAAAGCGTACTATCCAAGACCGAAAAGGTGGAGGTTCGTGACCGGCAATGTCAATAGTCACGCTTCCCGGTAAGGTAGGGTAACAATCACTCATTATGGCGTAATGATAATCAATATGTGTACCGTTTTCATGGTTCATTATGAACTGTGGTTAACTTTAATCAATCATCATCTGACAAAGAGTAATGTACCCGAAACTTGTAAGTAATTAGACTCAAATAAATTACAACTCATACATTGCGTTAAATTGGGCATATAGATGTATATTTAATCTTGTATCAGTTGAAATATAAAGATGAACTGCAATGGTAAGTATTTTTGCTATATTTGCAAAGAAGAAGGGTAAAAACAACATTTTGTGCAGTTACTTCTGAGAATAAACACAGCCAGTAAAAACCCCAAGAACTTAAACATTAAATTAAACTACAAAACATTATCTCTCATCTGTTTATAAATTCAATCCTATGTATTACAACGTTATTTTCTAGTTAATCTGTTAATGTTTATTCAAGAAGTCGACAGCGTTCTCGTTTTTGCTTTGCATTTAAATATATTATTTTCCCTTTTGACTATTATTCAAAGCTAATAAATTTGTATTTAACGTCTCTATTTTATGCAATATTGAATCATATTTTGGCCTCGAAAATGAATATTTATTTTGATATATGAACTGAACTAGACAATATTAGTAATATAGAAAAAAATCATATTTTTATATTTACAATTATGAAATGCAATGTTTATATTTACTGGTGTTAATCATTTAACGAAAGTATATTGATATGAAATTGTCTTAAACCATTTTCGTGATGTCTCCTTCATGATATATAAAATGTGATGTCAATTTTGATATCAGTAAAAATACGTCTACAATGTCATAAGTGTGGGTTGCAATTAATGGTAATTAAAACGAAATTTAATGGTTTTGCAAAGTAGGTAAGTGTTTTTAAATAAAACATAAAAAACCCGTCCGCAACTATATAGTACATCAAGTTATGAATATAATATAACGTTATACTTTATTTTATATCAATCATTTGTATATTTTACACTTAATTAACACAAAAAGACTTTGTTTGGCCGCAATATATCGTAAAATCAAATAATTCAATTAAACTGATTCTGGCCTAGCGTTCAAAGTCTGTAAGAAAGCCAACATGCCGATCACAAATAACTTCTGCCAAAAGCGGCGTTATAGTTAAATAGATAAAAATATCAGAATGGTATCTCATCTTAAAAACAAAAATATCCTTTTAGCAAAACGATCTCAAGCCGAAATCCTAAAGGACCAATTATCTACACTTAATTCATACAAAGACACTACAACAACAGCAAAAAAATTAGTGATGATTCCAATCTAACAAGATCATTTATAATCTACTCTGAGTTTAAGTTGTACTTGGATCTCAGCAATAGGAACCCTCACAAACATCAAATTCCCAATAACGAATCTTGGATGATGAGAGACCTGCTCATGTCGTCTGGACAAATAAAAACTCTTATTTTCACCCATTATCAAAAATATTAGTTCATAGTAATTTCCTTTCATGACTCACGTCAAAATGTGTGATAAAATATTGTAGCTTTACTTAACTCAGCCAACCTAAAACTCAAAATTTAAAAGAAACTATAAACCTTGACAGAAATATTAGCAATCAGTTTATATTAAACAAAAAAAGTCGAATGTAATTTTCAAAATAATTTGAAAAGCACAGATCCCATTACCGAACCTGATTTGCGGAAAAATATCACCAAGACACACAAGTGTGTCGAATGTAATTTTCAAAATCATTTGACAAGTACAGATCCCATTACCAAATCTGATTTGTGGAAAAAAAATCACAAGAGAAGTTCTTAATATTAAAATGTTATTATCATACACTATTAGCACCTGGAATTGGCTTGAAGAATATGAAGTTAACTAAATCTGTAGTAAAAATGTCAAATAATGTATATGAAATTTCAATCGTAGGAAGACTAGACCTAGCGATTAATTTAGTTTGTCAAAAAAACTCCTCTGGAAATAGACTTCCGGATTAATATTAGATGTCTTTTTGAACTTATGAATCGAACGAAACCCTCCTATTGCATACGTAAAAAGATGAACATATCTTTCATGCATTTCATGTTTCAGTATACACGTAAAAACGAACATTACATTGTATATTTTATCAATTCATTCAGAATATTCACCAGTATCCAACGAATGATTTTAGGAATTCGGGTTGATATGATTCATATAGGTTTGAAACAGATGGCTACCCGTCCGATCATCTGAGACAATTTTGTTGTTTTAAACTCAATAATTCGAGCACGGATTAGCTAAAAGTGTTAAGGTTATGCTCAAATGAAAGCTCTGGACATTTTTGAAAACCAGTTGAACAACACAAAAAAAACAAATATCAAAATCCAAATTTAACCATCATGAAATCGAACTGTATTGTGTTTATCATTTTAACTCATGAAAATCATGACCATCTTTCGATTTTTTGAACTGTGACACATTCCATCTGGTCGTTTAGCAAAAAAATGAAACATAGCATATTATCGCTCATAACTGGAGTGATACAGCAAAAATTATAAGTGATATTACTCTTTACCTTTCGGACATTTGTGGTGAATGAACATTGATTTTAGTGCATACATGACTGAAATTTAAAATCACGGGCCAGATTGACATTTTGTGCAGATTTAGAGAAAATGACCGATTATCACTCAAATATCATTATGTAAGAGGAAGTGAATACGCTATATTTCTCCTGAACCGCTCAACAATATACCAAAAAATGAACTGTTAAAAATACCATTCTAAGTGTCTAGTAGTGTGTGAGGAAAAATATTGACAGAAACAAAATGAGCAAAATTACCAGCCATTTCTCACCTAAAGAAGATCCAGCAAAATCCATGTCCAGCCCATCAACAACCAGGCAACGTTCGGTCTCTTTGCCAAGGCAGGAGGTGAAACGTGACTTGAATGAACGCTCCCCAGACGCAGCGGTCAGTCAAAACAAAATGACGAAAAACGATAGTGACGATGGCAATGAAATGAGTGCGAATATACACATACCCTCGATGCCTATGACATTCGCCCGTTTATGAAAGACATCACGTCCAAACTAACGGATATTACCGCTACGAACAATACTGTGCTGAGTAAATTAAATAATATCGAATCAAGCCTGGAAGGTCTTAAAATAAAAGTGTCGAACCTAGAAGAAAAGTGTACAAACAATGCGAAGAAAATTAAAACGATGTGCACCGAAAGCTCAGAAGATTTCAACATTGTGCGAGGCGAGATTGACACACTAAAAATGGATATCCAACACATCAAGCAATCGCAGCCAAAGACAGAATTACTGAATGATGTCGCTACAACAAACCACCTTCACTCAGTAATTATTAAACAATACAAATGTCTCAAACAGGAAATTGACGGTCAGAAGGAATATTCGCAAAGGTCCAATTTGATCTTTGAAAATATTCCAGAAAAGAAGAATGAGAATCCGGTCCTGGTTATAGACAGTCTATTAGGGTAAAAACGCGGTCTGCCTAACGCGAAATTCGAAATAGACAAAGCACACAGACTCGGTCAATTTGATAAACATAGAAATAGACCCATTATAGTGAAATTCAAAACACATCACGCCAAAGAGGTCTGCTTTAATCGCAGGAAAATGCTGAAGGGCACTGTAATATTTGTGAATCTACACCTAACCGATGAGCACAGGCGCGAAAGCACACTGCTAGATAGAGCCACACGGTTCGCACAGCGCGCTGATCCAAGCGCTAGAAGACAGAACAACCGTGTCATATATAAGCAGAAAGCCTACACAATCACCGAGCTACGAGCCACCGACCTTCCTGTGCATAAAATACATCAACGCGAAAGTGAAACAGCCATAGGGTTCCTCGGAAAACTATCACCATTCTCGAACTTCTGCGACTATGAACTGTCAATCGATGGTTGCAAATACGAAAACGTGGAAAAGTACTTCCAATGTAAGAAGGCCGAGATGCATGGGGTCATGCAAACCATGTCTGAAATCCTTCTACAGGAGGATCCAGGAACCATCAAAAGACTAGCAAAGACGATAACCGGACCGGACGGAAAACCAATCCAGCGCAACCTCGAAGCCGAGACTCAGATCATGGAAAAGGCGCTTGATGAAACGTTCAAGCAACACGAACTGAAACGCATCTTGCTGAGTACAGAAAATAAACTCATAGTTGAATGTAGTGTCGACCGGTACTGGGGATGTGGTTTAGGGCTCCAAGATGAGGACGCTCTAAACAGACGCAAATGGACTGGCAGCAACAAACTTGGTGATTTACTTTCCCAAATAAGAGAGAAGTCAAGAATTAATCATGTGATGTAGGCTGTGTTCTATATCTTCGATAGATTGATACAGTGTCATTGACACATACTGTACTAGATTATACATCGTATCTACCTTTTTTTCTTTAAAAAATGATTTGCATCAAGTCTGTTTAAGTTTGGAATCATTCGAAGTGTTCCAAATTATGGATAGCACTTAAGCGTATTTGTATATGAACGCTTAAAATCGAATTGCTTATAATGCGAGTAAATTAAAAATGATAAATTTACTGTATTATGTGTCTTTGAAGATGTATCTTTTATGTTGATGGTTTATTGTGGCAAGATATCACATATAAAGTCTACAAGTATTTTACAACGAGTATATAAAATATCCTCTTGACACGTTGATTTGTTTGCGGTCAAACAGGAGTAATATATGGCAATTCCAAATGTGAACTTACTTGTTCAACTAACCATGTTCAATTCTTTGTATCAATTGCTCTCCCTATATCTTTTTGCATCATTGAACTTTGATGTTTTCTATCCGCACCTTTTCCTCAATCCCTACGCATCACTATTTAGAAATGAGTCCCTTATGGAATTAACAAAATATATCGTTACAAAGTGTAAAAATATGACTAATCAAAACATCAAAATACTAAGTTTGAACGTTCGTGAAATACGTAACCAGCTAAAACGGACAGGAATTGTCAACTATTTCAAAAAGTTTAATGCATATGTAATATTATTACAAGAAACTCACGTACTGGAAACAGATCTTGATTTGTGGAAGGCAAATTGGGGAAAGTAAAACATATATATTAACCCGTTCAATGAGTATTCGTCTGGACAAATGATAATTTTGAATAATAACGAAGAGGCTATACGTCACGATATCGTTACCAAAGGGAGGTGCCAAACTTTAGAGTTGG
>LQRL01177029.1:0-11093 GCA_001703475.1 Hydroides elegans
GAAATCATGTTTTATGCATGTTGTCATGTCACGTGACCCTGCTCCTGCAGATTTCTGAATTTAAAAAAATGCAAATGTAAAAGAGCTGAACAGTTTTTTTATAATCGCTTACATATCAGCCTTTAATATTGTTTCAAGTCATGTGCTTTCAAAATCATCCAATCATGTGTTGGTGTGACATTTTAAAATATTTGAACATTTTTCACTCATCATTACACCCGACAATATCGTCACGTGTAAGTACATCCTAATAAAATGCATATGTAAATGAATTGAACATTTTTACACATATTTTTACACATTTCTCGGGTCCTGAAATACTCTTACGTCACTTGGTTGTCTTTTTTTAGCTTTATCATTACTCTTCATGATGACGTCATGATAATTCAGGATAACCCTGGTTATCCTGACCCTGCATTGTCCTCAAATCACTATTTTTGTATTACTTATTTGGTGATTCCCACTTACTGACACACTGCAAATGTGGCTTTACAGTCATCATGACACAGAATTTTAGCTACAATGGTCGTCATCATCTGGGAAATCTTTTAAAAAGGACACATACATGTAAAACATGATTAGGTAAAATGTAAACAACAATTTAGGAATTTTTCTCACGCTAATTCATTTCACCTTACAGCATCAACGGGCGCACTTGATAAAAAGACACTCACATAAATTTATGTTTTCGCGACGTTTAGCTTAAACCGAAATGTTAGACATTGTTGACTCTATTTGAAGATTGATTGGTAACAATCAACTGCAATTACAAGTTGATTAATGTCTCCAGCTACAAAAAAATCAAATATTTTGTCATATCATTTAATGAATCTTACCAATGTTATGATGATAACTGCCTTCATAGCTTAAACATATACAACTTCAAGCATAAAATGCCGTATTAAGAGTTTTTCTGCCCTTAAAATCAAAGTCTAATGATTTAAAGAACATTAACTATTTCATACACAGAAATACTGGCAGCTTTATGATTGATTATGAATATTGAAGTACAAAACGGGTTGCAAGCTAAATGCTTCGATATAAATATAAGGAAAAAGACATCTGCGTCATTAAAGTCATCTATTACTTCGATAGGTATACTACTGTTATAATATGAATTTGATTTAATATCAAAATATGATAGTGAACTATAGTACGATGTTTGTGGGTTTGATACATTGTTTTTGGTTTGATGTTTTATAGCTTTGCTTTTATGTTTTATAGATTGACGTGAAACACGGAGTGCAACCCCCCCCTTTTTAAAGCTGTTTCGTTTGCTTCAATATATCCGCGTCCTAGGAATATTGTAGAATGCCGATATTCCTTTGCAATCTTTAGGTAAATCACATAATTGTTAGTGAAAAGGTCAATCAAGCACCGTTCTATGCACCAAAGAGACATTATATTATAGGAAATATAGTGCTCATATTCATTAATGTTAGAAATTGTTTGCGCTCACAGGGTGAATTCTGAGGTACTCAAACATTTTCTTCGATGTATCCAAATGGATACATATCGTTCACAATATATCCAATAATCTGCACCTCCAATATGTATTTCTATTTAAAACATTCACTTTGTACATTAAAATGTGTTTTAGTCATGTGCGTTTTTTTGTAATGTTGAGTAGCATGCTCTTTACCCCGATGAATGATAATTTATTCAGAATTTAGTTATTAATAAATCATTTGTCTACTGTTTTGTTATTTAGTTAAACAGTTCGGAATCATCATAATCCTTTAAAACCCTTATAGGATTATCAGCGTTACACATTAATTAACATTTGATCTATTTCAATTACAACATACGAGTACATTTTAGTACAACGTTAGGTTGTTAACAATTTATGGAATCCCCAAATCTAAGAACAATAATGGGATGAACCAAATATATAATATGAAAAAAAATAACAGTTAGGGTTTCCAACATTATAACGGATCTCTTTATTCATAAATTCATTAACATTTAGTTTGCGGAATATCATTTTAGACCTATGGTTGACCATTTAGATACAATAATTATCAATAATTAATTAAGAAAACTGCTGATAGGAAGCCACTCCATTTTCTTATTAAGCTTTTTTTAAAATTCCAGCAGGTCTTTTCCTTGAAATTGTGGCATCTGTAAAAATCAAAATAAAATTCAAAAATTAATTTAAAAGATAATTAACCTATGTGTCATACATGTTACCTGTTATATTCAGATTCATATTGAATTTAATATACAGTTATATGAAAAAATCCCAATATGGAATCATAAAAAAAATAATAGAATCATTTTGTTAATTGAATGTATATTCAAAATGTTTGTTTCACCTGTTTTGCCTAATTGCAATTTCCCAGACATGTCGCAAATTGCCCTTTGCAGTTGTAAAAGCAAATACGTTGTTCGTCACTTGCTATATTTGTGCAAGAATTCCTATAGAGTAAGTTTATACAAAAAAAGGTTTAAATGACGAATTTAAATTATGATGAAATATATTGCATTTGCATAAACTATATATACCAAACTGAATTATATGGCAAAATACATTATGCATCGAGAACATTTTTTGTTAATTGATTGGAAATAACTGCAGCCAACAGCTGCACTGAAATAGTATATTTTCAAATTTGCTTCAAATTACAAATGCGAGTACATACCTGCAAACGGCATGTTCACCTTTGCAGTCATCGAAACAAGATGGCATTGTCTCCGTGCCGTGCATCATCAGGCAAACCTATTGAATAGTGATCAGTATATTTTATGTATAAAAGAGGTACAATAATCATAAATAGTTATTACCAGTCATATTTAGTTCATTTCCTTATGTGATTTTTCTGCAAGTGTGTAACCGTTATAATTGAGGCGTACGTCACGCTACGCATAGTTATATTCTGCATTTACTTTTGTTGCTAAGGCACAACATCATCTGACTACCAGTAAACCCTCAATGGTTGTTTGTTGTGCGAATGGTTGACACCCTTTCAATTGAGATCTGAACATGACTATCCCATTTTGTCGCTATAAATTCAACTCGGAATCGTGTTCTAACAATAGTTCGTTTGATGAATTTAATTGCAGGAACATATACCGCATTTGTAATTCATGATGTGTTTTGCATATTTATCCAAACGTTTAAATTATTGGTAGCCACAAAATTCAAATGGATTATAGGAAACAAATGTAAAAAGACCGTATGATATTCTTTCGAAAAGCAAAGACAAGATACACAATGAATAGGATGTTGTCATTTTTAAATGATATTGTCGCTGATATGCAATAATATTCTTATTGTAAGACCGGAGAAGATATGTTTAAGTGAAAAAGCAATTTATTCCCTCTACAGTTCGTTAAAGATAGGCTTTTGACAATAAATGTATTTTGTTTCAGTCACAGTAGGTAAACAAATGTATTTGGAACTACGAAAATGTAACCAATCATATAATCAAGCATAGAGATACATGTTTTACATAAACTCATCTTACACATTGATTAATTTATATATCTTATTTCTTATTTCTCAGAATCAAAATGTAACGAGTCATCTTGATCACAACACGTATTTTTATAGTAGAACTAATTGTTTTTCAAAGAATCGTATAACATTTAACTTACCATTAATATAATCAACACAGTCTTCATAATATCAATTCACAATGTGATTGTGCGTAGTATGTCAAAATCTAGTTGCTATCAAATGCCTTTGACGTTAGCGTCGCACAAGTATTTAATGCGAAGAATCCCTAACGCTTGATAACGAATAATGAATACAAAAACAAACAAAAAACAGGATTGATGGGAAAATACTTGCAAAATTAATTTGAAACGAGATGTTTGCGCAATTGAGGTGTTTGATTGATAAATTGGCTTATTTTCAATAAAAATTGAATGTAAACTCGAAATACCTTTTTTAAATAAGCAAAGCTGATTTATCATGTTAGTCCGACGAGTATTTCGAAGGTATTTCATATCAGGGTGTAATGATCAATTGACATACATATTATCTTTCAATGTTCGAAATGCTAAAAGAAGATATTTGCAAATTGAAATGAACATTTCGAATTTGTGTGTTTTTGTTGCATTTTCAAATGTGTTATTTACATGTTTTTATTGTAAACGTATTTTCAATCATTTACTTTAATGAATCAATGAATTATAATATAGTTTTCTTCCGTTTAAACATCATTGGAACAATATTCATTTTGTTTCGATGTGATTCAGTTTATTAAATATTTGTAATTCTACACCCTATGCTCGGATGTTATCTCTTTTACATTTACAATGACAGCATTATTTATCAATTTCGTTTACTAGGTCTTAGTGAATTTTATTTCAATGACTGCATCACGACGTTATACAAAGGGTTAAGAAATATGAAAATCAAGTAAATGTACTTCAATATAATTTAATATAATTTAAATATAATATTCAAATATATGGTGGAAAAGACATAAGAAGAATATTATCTTTTTATGCAAATGATTGGATCGCTCGGATAGGATTTAATCATTTAAGCAGCAATGTACCCTATTCTATAAACAAAGGGTTTTCAAGATAATCAAAATTATCAAAAGTTTGACTCAATATATAAGTCTACTTGATGTCTTTCTAGGTCACATTTTGAGATGTTCATTTTTATCATTAAACAACTATCTTGTGTATAGTTATTTATTTTGGTTAAATAAATGATGATATATGACATATATATTCTGTATCATTACATATTTCGAATATACCATGCGTTCTGTGCAGCTCCATATCAGCTTGGAGTGACCAAAAACTAAAACTATCAAACTCTTAGATATTTTAAATTTTTAAAATTGTTTTTCATTATGTGCGGTTTTGAATTTAATTATAGTAATCAATAACTGATAGCATAGTCCTAGTCCTAACCACAACATACTCAAATATCGTAGATTAACTACTTAAGTCTCGTTGATTGAGTGTCAATAGAACTTGATATGGCTAGAACAGGAAAGAAGTATTGGTTTTCGTCTTAGTAGTCTTGAATACAATCATTGGGACATTGAAATGACCTCTGTTGAATGTTTTACTTATGTCTGAAGCAGCCGTATTATATCAAAAATGAGCACCCCATATTTAATGGTTATTTGGAGGATTTCAGTCCCAAATATTGGCAGGCTTTTGTAACAACAAATCTGTTTCGGTCAAAACAACAACATAGTCCATTTGAATACACAATTTATTTTAAAGATACTTTTGGTTTGCTTTGTCTTTATCTAGTCTCCTCGATATAGAACTATTTCATTTTTCCCAATTAAAATTCTTTCTTCATTACTTTTAATAGCTAGTAAGTGTCTTGAACACTAATGGCTTTGATTCAAGATATACTCCACAGTCAAAAGAGTTTACAAAAATGAGGTGTCCTTTTCAAGCGCATGTATGGTAGCAGGGTCTATATGTCGACATGTCCACATGTCGACATATGCCGCACATTGCATTGTTTTCACTCGCAAATTTCAATACAATTAAAATAATCATACAAACCGCAACATGTCAACCTGTCTACCACATAATAAAATCAAATCCGTTTATACAAAATATAATATGACTTCATTGTTCATATCAATATTTTGTTTACGATTTAAGATTTTAGGAGCCTTTTGACTAGTCTTCCTGTAAGCATGTTTACTAGTATACATAAATGTAAACTATATGTACATCATGTTTGTCTACAATTGGTCATTTTACAATATATTTCAAACTTTCAATATTCTTGCGTGTTAGTATGTTTGGAATTCTTAGGTAGTTTCCACTTAAACAAAAACAGTTTCAAATATTGTCAACCAAATGTTACTCTATAATCTGTAATATGTATGGCATTTAATAAAATACTCTATTTTTTTATCTATATTTTGAAAATTGATTTATATAATTCATCGCCTCATATTTATTTGAAAAAAAAAAACGATTCAATATTCGTACCTTAGATTTTGATATTTATTTCTGCGTATTTCGTATATCAATCACATATTTGTATAAGCACAACAGAGATTAATTCAATTTTGAAACATTAAAATAGCACAATATTATGTTTGTTTCCATTTATGACAATGTTTGTAATTTATAATTTAAAAAAGATATATGTTTTTATCATTAACGTTCGAGGCTTGGTTTTTAAGATAATATTTGAAATGTTCCAATCTGCAGTGATGTACCACTTAAGTGATCCTCTGTAATAACTGAAAACGGCAACAAATAATTAAAAGCATTAGCAATTAATTTCAAATGTATATATGAAAGCAAACGTTTCTGATAGAAATACACAAAGACTTATAACTATACCTTGCTTGTTGCCTTAATTGACGTTTTAGCTAGTAACAGTGGTTAAACGGTAAATATCTAAGTTGAATTTACCATTATTTGATGCACTTTTTCATTTATACGTTATCCTGCAACACAAGGTCTTCACGTATAGTAGGATATTTGAGTCTAGATTCGCTTGGAACAGCAATATTTTATAAAAAATATTTTCTTAATCTGATTTTTAAAGTATACCTCATTCACAATCCTCCAAGCATGCTGGATAATTAGTGGTCTTGCAGGTGCCAAAACAATCATCACCCTCCTGTGCACCTGCATCTTCGCAAGCATTCCTTTACATGAGAATAGCAATTGCAATTAATATACACATACAGGAGCGCCAATGGTGAATAAATCAGAGAAAAACGGTTTGCTAATCTTTTTGCATGGAATACTATATTAATTCAAACATATCTATTTAAATATGGTTTCCGGCTAAGGAATCTCAATAACGAGATGACGGTCTCGGTCAAAGTATCACACAATGACCAAATGTAGATATAGATTAACCAGAAAACGAATAGCAATTTATGCTCAGAAACGCTTCCAAACTCTTACTTTTTATGAATATAATTTTATATGAAAATAAACCAATATTTTCAACAAATGGATAGGCTTATTCTATTTAAACAAATGTACGCATACCTGCAATCGCTGTATTCGTCCTCACATAGCTCGATACAGGCATCAGAGACCGCAGCGCCATTGTCGCCATCAGCCACGATGCGATGGACCATCATCAGGCAAACCTATAAATAATGCCATGCTGTCAAAATGTGTTGCTTTTTAATTATAGTTCATATACACTCTATTTAGAACTTATACGAATGGAGTATGCGACGGGGAGGGGGGGGGTAGTGTTGGGCTATTTTCATCCATAACCATAATGCGATGCACCATCATCAGGCAAACCTACGAATAATGTTATGCGGTTTAATTATAGTTTAAGTATATGATAAAGCACTAAGAATATACGAAGGACTAACATAAGACAAACCTACATGGAAAACGTTATGCTGTTCGATTAATGTTCAATCAAATGATGAAGACCTAAGAAGAATAGAAAGTTCGACGGGGAGCCGAGGTTATTGTCGCCTTCAACTGCGAGGCGATGCACCATTATGGGCCACACCTATGCATAAGAATATTGCCTTGTATTTAAAATAAAACATTTTATGACAAACAAGAAAGTGCGTTCATAGAATTTGACCGAATCTATCTTTAAACGTCTTAGTGTATACGATGTAATGGGCTATCATGGGGCAAACCTCGTGATTTATAATGTTGCCATTTATTTAAAGTTAAATGCAAACAAACCCTCAGCGTTCACGCAGTAAACAGCGCATATATAGTGCAATACACGCGACTTCAGACTTAAGCTACAATAATGACGTCCATATGTTAATGCATAAATCAAGTAAATTTTCACATATTTTTTAAATATTTAAATGAATTAAAAAAAGACAGAGTGAAGACTCCAGAAGGTAGGTCAATAGATTTTATCATGTTGAACATGACACGTTTCATAGATCATAGAAGTCTATAAACGTTGTGATGCGGTTTGAATACAAAAACATAAGGCCGAGGTTAAACAGAGCTTTTTAAAAAGCTAGCAGCTATTAAACAAGAGCTTTTTGAGTGATTACACTAGAGTAAAAAGAAGCGAGAGTACTTAAAAATCGAGGTTTTCTCAGTTTTTTCTTCCTCCAGTATTTCAAAAGAGATATAGTGACATTCATGCTGCCAAACAAACTCAAATGAAGTTCATTATTGTAAAATTCGCGTTTTAAAATCCGTTTTCCCCCGCTAGCAGTTTTCCCACTGGCTTTCTCCTCTGTGTTATAGCAAGATTGGCGTGAAAAAACGCAGTGTACCCACCATTGAATGAAAAAAGCTCGCGTGAAAAAAAACAGCTGCTGCTATGATTGACACGAGTTTTTATAAAGAAAATAAGAAAAAGACTAATCCCTGACGTGAAAAACAGATAGCTCTGTGTAACTGCGGCCTAATTATGCTGCACTGTTAGGTACTCTGAACCGTTGGGTACTATACGGGAATTTGAACCTAAATGTCACCATTAATTAATTCAACACAATTTAACTACGGCATTTTATAGTTCAATAAATCCTTTAATGTATATATCTTCATATGATCAAGTTGAACAAAGAATAAACCTTAAGTTTAAACCATAACATTTCCGATTATAAATCACTATAATATTCACTATGAGCTATGTTTATAATTTTCATTCGACTCAAAAACACAGCTAGGTAATCTCATTTCGAATTGTTAAAGTTTGAATATATGTTAAATGAGTATTACTTACCAGGGATAAAATTATTACAGTCTTCATGGTTTCAACTCCAAAATCCAAAATTGTTTTTGAGTGTTAAAGTAATGTTTCATAAGTTAAAAGTAAATCAGTTTAGTTATTTTACAATGAAAAATCTTCGATGTAAACGAAATATTGGCAGCATGATGTTTGATTGTGAATAATGACAGAACAAAAACATTGCAAAAATGATTAAAACTAGTTCGAATCGATGAACATTTTTACGAATTCGAGATGCAAAAAAAAACATTTACGTCACTAGTATTTCAAGGAATCGCTTGTCTTTTACTTACATTTAATACAATGTTAAGATAAGCTTGTTTGATTAATTACATGTACATCAACGTTTAATCATATTCGGCGACACAAATATTTCGATTTTTAAAAGAAATATTGAATTGATTGAATTTCGTGATAAATGATTCTAAGAATACTGAAAGTAAAAATGCAATTCTTTCTTAGTAGCTTTCAATGCAATATACATGAATGTATATCGAAATAAACACAAATATAGACCTATTAATAACATCAACTGTCTAAATGAATTATATTTCAATTACAATGTATATCTTGCGGAAAATATGTTTTTGTTTTCATTCATAATGTTTACAATGTCATTATCAAAACTGAAACTAAATACATATCCGAACTTAGCTACGTTCCATCAACCACATTTGATTATCAAAAATTGATTATTGTTTCATTAGAATAATTGTTTGCAAAGAGTTAAATCACTGTAATATGAAAGTTTATATTTATGTTTCCCTTAAGGAAAACATTTGAAGCCGCTAAAAGGCTTCGTGTTAAAATGCAAATGTAACAGTGGCCTTAATGTTCTGATCTTGTACATTTGAGTGCCTCATTTCTTGAAACAACTTGAAAAAAAAACTGTTTAAAATAATACATTCTTTTTGTCAATTTGTCATCGCATCAAATGCAGTATATCAATCAATTGATTTCCTTTCCGAATAATGATACTTGATCATTTAAATCTTAACATTGCGATTGTTAAATCTATTACGATGTTATTGATGAAACATCATTTTAAACACTGCAATATTTCATACGGACGATTGTATTGTCAAAGTATAAAAAAAATACATGAATCAGTTGACTTTATTTATTCATTGTCAGTTTCATTCATTGATATAGCAATTATGAATAAAGATTTTAGAGAAGATTCAAGTCAAATAAATTGTGTCAAAAAAGTCTATGACGCGATTATTATGAGCAGAAAGTCCAGTAATAAGTGAAAGTGACAGAAACGGTTAATCATCTTAAAATACATTGCCATACAAAGTACTAAGACAATATGTGTAATTTTTTTAATAATCAAGCTACTTTATGTATATGTATATGTTGCTACATTGGGTCCTACAAGATTGAACTCCACAATAAAGTGACACACCAGCAAATAAATGGGTCCAGTTTCCTGTCAAGGGAAATAAAATGATCTTTTTATTCAAAATAATTTTTCATTTTTAGCAACCTATTACCCGTGTATCTAAAGTAGAAAATAAGTAATTTAAGACCCTATCATCTATCTACCATACATTTCATTCATTTATTATACTAGCAATAACAGTTCGGCCTCTATTTGACACACTATCCAGCCCCCTTCCCCCTACCCCTTGATTTTTTTCTCCGTCCTTTTCACCTATCCTTCGCAGGGTTGCATACAGTTGCTTTGTTCAGTTTTGCAATCCGCAAGGCAAGCTTCGTCACCGTTGCAATTATTCCTAAATATAAACAAATACAAAGTTAATTTTATCATATAATTGTGTTAAATTTGGTGTTTGAATCGAAATGCAATAAAGAACTTGCGGCTATATCCTGTATCAGTCCCCAAATAGCAATATTTATTCAATCTTGTGCACATGGCTAAGAGAAAAACCTTATGAGAATTCGCTTTATGATAGGTCGCACATAATCTACATGTTATTAAACTAGATTTCGCAACACATCCGTTTATCATATGAATGATTAACAAACACGATGTTTTCCCACTTATTTTATATGACGCACATATCTTAGGAAATGCGAATGCATATCTTAATATATCTATCATGATAATATTCATAAAATGAAATAAATTAAATACACTTTTTAACATATTCATAATAAAGTCTTATCTAGCTTTAATAGTTTGATGAACCATTTGAACAAAATATTGATTTATTAATATAGAATTGTCCTTATATATAAAACAAAGGGCACAGTAAACTGCACATTGATATGGTGCAGTAGGCGGCTCTTTGCGTCTGCCTCTTCGGAATTTAAAATGTAATGAAATATAGTCATCCGAGCAAAATCCAACTTTTATATTTCATACCAATTGCAATTCAACAGACGCAGACGCAAAGAACCGCTGACAGCACCATATCATATGCGGAAGGAGTATTTCTATTCATCCTCCACTTACTCTTAAAGTAGGTAAGCCCCCCCCCCCCCACCC
>LQRL01177029.1:13700-25325 GCA_001703475.1 Hydroides elegans
GTCGACTTATGAATTGCAATTATGGACCGTCGCTAATTAGCAACTTTAAATTTCTTAAGAAACCTGAAAATAAGCCGGTTATCCGATTTTGACTCGGGCTATCTTCGAATTACACCTCTCGACTGCGTCTCGAGGTTAGTAATTCTCATATCGCCCTCACAAAATCGGATAACCTATACTTATTGCATTTTCAAAACGTTTGATATATAAGATGTGCTAAAAAGTTTTTACATGAACAGAAGGCAAAACCGACAAGGTTTTTTATACAAATGTTGTTTTCAAGCCCTCGGTTTTGGAGCTTTTATCTACTCGCTTTTTGGTTTGTATGAGCCCGATCTAATAAAAAAAAATATCATATTTTTATTAAAAAACCGTATCATTTAAAGAATAAGAATGGTTATTGCATTTGTTGTCATATAAGCTGAGTCGCCATTTTAATAATTACGAAACAGCACAACAATTTAATTCCGCAGGGGTTACTATGTTTTATATCAATTTAAATTCCGCAGACGTAGACGCAAAGTCCCGCTGAAATCCCCATTATGTTATTTACTTCGTTCTCTCGTCACATCGGGTCAAACATGTCCCCGGTCATAATTTGTAATGGACATAGACTTTATCAATGCGAATAAAAATATACGAACGCACCATAATGCGGGAGTGGGTCTTATGAGACGAGTTTATTATTCAAATAAAATTCATATCGTTCTATTGTGAAATTGGTTTTTATTCAATAAAATTTATTACTAACGTAACTTTTTGATTTAATGCTATGCAACAAAAGGAATGCCAATTTAGAATAAACGGCCATAGGATGAAATACAAACACTTTTTTTGCTCGTTATTCTCGCCAACTCGTTTTTCATTATGAAACCATATTGCTGTTTAATATATCCCCCATCCCCGTAGTTTTTTAGTAATACGTTGAGTAACGCTGCATAATATAGTCTTAAATCCAATGCAAGTCAACATTTGATGACGTCGCCTGGATGTTTTGCGTTTACCCTATTTTGATAGAATCGCATTTTTGAGCAACATCTCGCACTTTGACTTTCCTAATGTAGCACATATTATATCACTTACTACTCACTTATGCAAATTGTTTATCTTCACAGCTGTATGGCATACATTGATGTGATAATTTTTTTGTATACATATACATGTATATATATCTAGGTTATATGCAAACCATATGAGAAAGGCTTTGACAATTGACGAACATAAAGACGAGCAACATGGATCTCAAACATATATTAATTATCTTACTTATAGGTTCAGTCAACTCGCTGTTGTATGACTCGAAAGGTATGTTACACTCCTCTAAATAGATGCAAAATACAGTGGCACGCGGTTCTAACCCTCATATCTCCTAGACGTGTGACGTTTAACGTTCAAGGGTTAGCAATATATGGATTGAATGTTAACTTTCAGCGTTCAGTGTTTAGCGTTTGACGTTAGGCGTTTATGGTCGAGTGGTTATTGCGGGAAATCCTCAAACGTGCTGCACGAATGAGCCTTTCAGCAAAAATATATAACTACCGGTAATTGAAACACTTGTAAATGTCTCTTGCAAATGTTGGTGAATGACAGAATCATGGCCCGATGCCCTTAGCATACTAATCCATAAGCATTCAGTTTGATGCTCTTCAAATATCACTCTCTCATTTGGACGACTCTTTTGGCATTTAACGGTTTTTTATTCGTTTAACGCTTAACGTTTAGTGGTTACGCATTGAACGTAATGCGTTTATGATGTTAGCGCGGTTTATGTGGGCACCTTATGAGAACTTCCCTGCAAACGAGCACCCAAAAGAGAAGTGGGACGTTATATTCTGGTATTGATATGTTTATTTTTGGAATGCTATGAATTGCTCTAATATTGTGGATATATGGGGCTAGTAATTTCAATCTGAGCATATAACAAACGTATATTCAGTGGTTTCCTCAAATCAACAAGTTCAAAGTACATGTAAAACTACGAATGCAAGCTATTGTCAGTTTTAAATCTTCTTTAATTCATCATAGAATGCAAGAAATCACGAGAGGGCTGCGAATATATGGGCACTGTTAGCACCACTTCAAGCGGAGTGCCGTGTCAAAGATGGGATTCGCAATCACCCCATTCACATGATTTTACCAATCCCTATATGTTTCCAGATAGAAACTGGGATGCAGTCGATAACTACTGTCGGTAGGTAACAGTTTAAAGATGAAAACGACGTTTCATTCAGCATAATAAAAATGTCTAACAATGACGCATAGAAGAAAAAGTTAGTCACATGAAATACAAATGCCTCGAGGCACAATATTTTATTAATCGCATATGGTTCTAAAATAAACTTGGATGGGGTAGATTTCTGTCGGTAAAAGCATTTCCAGAGGCTCTACCTATATCAGTTGTTGAGCCTAATATTATAATGAGTGAATGGATGCAATTTTTTGAAGGAAATTTTACCCTATTTGAGACGATCACCTGATGAATTCAAAAGTGCTTTGAATCGAACTCTATATTTATTTTATTTTCTTTTTATAATTTTTTGGGGGAGAGTGGGATAAATAAATGCTTAAATGCATCTTCCACTGATATAACTTGTTTAATTTAAGAAAGCTGCTTCAATTTTACTTGGCTTTCTTGGTCATTGCATCGATGAGTAAATTAAGTCTATGAGGGTAAGTTGTGTCAGGGCACGCACATGGTTAGGTTGAATGTACGAAAATGACCCATTTGGATAGGAACTTACAGCTGCTGGTACATGTATGACCTACAAACCTAAATCTTTATCTATGAGCGCGAGATAACTCTTCTTATTTCTGAGTGACGCTGGCCTGCGCATCTAGTTGGGCATCTCGACATTGTTGTCGACGTGAACAAAACGTTGTATTTTGTACGAATGTAATAAAATAAATATATTCATGGAAAATTACACTGGAGGTCACTGTATGTCCTTTTGATAGCTATCTTATCTGGAGTCTAAAAGTGCAGTCCTTATATATATTTTTTATGGGAGGGGAGGTCTATTTGGCAACTATACCAGTATACATAGGTGTTCTATGATACACTAATTAATTGATAACTTGACTTATAGTGGCTTGCTAATATCTTTTGGGTTCGATAACAATGAATAATTATCGATATGCATCATGAGCGTTTTGTTATACCCTAGAAATCCAGATGGTGAATCACAAGGTCCCTGGTGCTACACGACGGATCCAGATAACCGCTTTGACTTTTGCAACGTTACCTTGTGTGATGGTGAGATTAAGTTATTATACAATTGAAATCATGATAATAAAGTACTGTTTTTATGATATGCCTTAACGAATCATATTATTGATTTTAGATAAAAAACACAACGTATGCAATCAACACCATTTTAGTTGTTTTAGTAAATTCAACAATCCCGTTTTTGTTGCAGTTTTCGAGGACTGTGGAGCGAGTTGCAAACGTGAGTAGTTTTAAAACAAACACCAAATTTTTTTAAATAAAAACATTACAAAAAATATTACATTAAAGTCCGATGTTTCGGATACCAATACCCTATGGAAACTTGAAATAAAACTCTTTTGAAATAATAAGATAAGTGCTATTAACATATTTTAAAACAAAATCTAGTTGTTCTAATTAGTATATTTCGAATGAATAATAAATAATTTTTAATAAATAAAACTCGAAACCGATAAATGGTCACCAATAAATTAACATCATTTATTTTCTCCACATATATGTAGCTTCTGCCACTTGCACCACAAGTGCCTCTGCTACAGAGTACATCGGCAAGCGAGGCATGACATCTTCAGGGCGACCCTGTCAGAGATGGGATCGCCAGTTTCCACATGAGCATGCTTATACGGATGCCAGTTTCTTTCCTGGTAAGTGCATTTTATGACAAAAAATGAAAAGACGATTCGAAAATAACTTAATATGCGTATAAATCTTATTCATTTCATTGGGAACAGGACAGATCAATTTTCAAAGAACTACAGCCAAATGGACCACCATTGAATTATATGAATGTAAGGTACTTCGTTATCATCATCAATGTAAGAAACATAAAAACAAAGTTGTTATCATCCAACATACAGTTTTCAAAACTCTTTAGTAAAGACGACAAAAAAATCTGCTTAGCTGCTAAAAATTTGTTTAATCATAGCTTTAGACTTTGCTTAACTCCCTATCATGAATATAAAAAGATAAACTTTTTCATATATATATTCAAATTGCAACCAAAAACTAAATCTTTCGCTAACTCAGATGATGATCTTTCTTTGGCCGAGAACTTTTGTCGCAACCCGGCTGGCGACCACAGCGCCCCCTGGTGCTATACGATTGACAACACGACGCGATGGGAGTACTGTGGTATACCCGTATGTGAAGGTCCGTGTTGAGTTTAAATTTATTCCATAAAGAAAAGGAGAGCACATTCGAATGGAGCTATGAATTGAAGGGAAATGTTAAAGGGCTATTTCGACCCGTATTGTAATTGCATAGATCTATCACACAATCGATAAGTTTTATACATTGATAGTTTATATGTTTTAAGTGCATCACTCAACGTTTGAGAAAATATATGACCTTTGGTTTGCAGTTATGCGGAGAAAATACAAGATGAACAGCGTAGTGAAAATGAATAGTTGACGTTATTGTAAACGCTTGCAGACCCCGGGAAATTTAATCCATATCACACAAGAGCAATATATAATAGATACAATGTATTCATTTCCATATGTTGTCATTTATATGACTTATATTCTAGATTGCAAACAGCAAGCCGACGGTCGCGGCTGGGCTGGTTCCGTTGCTGTGACTGAGTCCGGCTATACATGTCAACGATGGGATTCGCAAACACCGCATCCTCATCCTTACACAGTCGGTGAGTTGAATTGAATAAACATATAATTTGACAGTTCCATGCAAATTATGCATAAGCTTGTTTTTCAATCATAGGGCGAATACGTGTTAGCAAAATTATACGTTATCATGCAAGACTTTTGTGTTTCAATGCAACATTTTTTCCCCTTATAATATCCATTATTTCAGTATTTAATACCAATATATCGTCTTATATATATTGTTTTGATTATTCAACACATGGGCACACATACAAGTATTAGTCCTCCAATTTGTACTGTGCAGATAACTTTCCCGGTGCCCCTCTTTCATCCGCATTCAACTTCTCATATATCCTAGATGCGTTTAACGTTTAACGTTCAAATAACGTGTTTGTCTTGCACTGCATAACGTATGAACCGCGATAAAAATATTCAAATGCACTAAATGTTCAATCGGACCTAACAAAATTTGTTTTGTTTTTTCTTAGATGATTTCCCTGACGCAACTCTCGTCGACGCCTCAAACTTTTGTCGCAACCCGGATGGTCGTGATGGGGGTGTCTGGTGCTACACTGATACTGCTGAGGTCGAGTGGGAGTATTGTGCTGTACCCGATTGTACAGGTATTTTGTGAATCTTAGTTACATAATTTATTGTTATATGTTGAACATTTACTTTCTCTAAAAAAAACTCCATTAAAACATGCATTTGAACCCGATTAAGTGGATATATACGAACAAATGAAAACGATATATGTATAAAGAAATGGAAAAAAGTCGTCCCTTATTTCGGACGGAAGCAATGCAAACGAGGCCGATTGAATGAATGTAGTGTTCAGAAGTATTCTATTTTAGCATTTTAGCAAGTGTTGCTTCTTCAAAATATCATAAAATTTCGATGATCACGAAACAAAGACTCACTTGCTCGCTCATGCATATTTCTTAAATCTTTTAAACATTCCATTTGAAATATTTTTATGTATACCATGATTGTATCCAGCTAAACAAAGACCTCTTGCTTAAAATTGTTAACTATAAACAAGAGACTGCCCTGAGAAAGACGCCCTGAGTCGCCGTCAAATCAACCACGTGCTCCAGATAGGAATCGACGTCTTTTATATCCAAATCATATCTCTATAAATTTAAAATATCAAACCCATTCTACTGAAATCCCTTTCCCGTTCCTTTATAGGTGACTGCCCTGAAAAAGACGCCCTGAGTCGCCGTCAAATCAAACACGTACTGCAAATAGGCATCGATGGGCTGCACCATGATTGCTGGCTCAATGCGTCCGGTGGGGTGCCCAACTTCCTTCGACTGGCCCAAGGTAAGAGGTAGAGAGGAATCGATATCATGTTATTATGTCAACCTCAATTCCTGTTTTGAGCTAAGATTTTTGCATTCAAAGTTCGTCACATCAATGACTATTTATGTACAAAGCTTAAGTTAAAAAAAAACACATATTAATCATATGGAATAAATTTACATGTAGGTCAAGAGTAAGTTCCAAAGCCCCTACAGGATACTCGATTTGTATAAATAGCTTTATTGACCATCGTTTGGTCAGAGAAAAAAATGTTATTCATTTTGCAGAGGGGGCGTCATCCTACTACAAAGTTCGCACTGATATGTTCACATTCTCTGCACCAGGGTGGAGCTGTCAGGTATAGTTCATTGTTCTTTTATATTTCTTGTATTATAAGGTATTTGCTGAAAACAACAAACATATAGAAGACTTAATGAATTCTAACTCGTCGTTATGCTATAAAAGCTGCATTTATAAATGTAACTGGTAAGATAAAATATTATCTAATTGCCTTATAAAAAGTATTGTTTTTGTTCAATCTAGCTATGTGGCATGGACATTGAACATACGGGCTGCATAACAAACGATTGGCAAGCGGCCTGGATGGGGTACGATCATGACGTCACTCCAGTAACGGGGACTGAGTATCCAATGCCATGTGTATTCAATTATCTTAAAGGTGGGTGTTAGCCAAAATGTAATGTATCCGTGCCCCGTGCCATACATTGCATCTGCTTTTGTTCATGTCCCCACTGATTTGATCTGTTGTGGAATCACATTTTATCGATTTCAGCAATTTAATGACAATATGAGAAAATGACTTTCGAGTCACATGATAAATGTAGACTCTATCGCATACAATCAGCGCTTGTCTAAATGGTAAATTGCAATGAAATGATTTTCGGGCTTTTCTGAGAACTGCATATGCATGCATCACACAACCATGCCACAACTAACGTTTGCATCACATAATGTAGGTCTGGACGCGAACATCCGAACAGCGACCTTCATGAACTGGCCCTGGATCTATTGGTTGTCTGGTCGCGGCGTTCCTGGATCAGCAGATGTCGATAACACATGTGAAGGTATGATGACCAATGGCGGAGAAAAAAAGCGTCCGTATTTTTGTGCATTCACTTCTTTGATGGGGTGGGGGAATACATTAGTTGCTTGGAAATAATGATATGACAAAGCGCAGGATTTTGTACGACTTGAAACTCTATCCTTAGCAAATATGGTTATGTGCATGAGACCCATGCGCAAGTATATATTTTGTGCATTTCCAATGAACGTACCTCGGGCTTAATAATCAACAGTCAATATTCTATATTCAAACATTTCATTTTTTGAAACAAATAGCATCACAAGTCTTCTTATGACCAACCACAAGAGAATCAATATTGTAACTGAAATAAATGTGAAGTCTTTGTAACACTTTGCCTTATGTTTTCATAATTTAGGCCTGCCCATTACCAACAACCAATGCGACCAGTACGTAGTCAACCAAGCCGTGGAGTACATGGGCGATCTCTTCCAATCGGCGTCTTCCTCTTATACCTTCATCCATATCGACGGAGTTGACTGTAAGTAATTTGCTTTCGATTGTTCAGTTGCGTATGCTAAGTATATTATCATAATTTAGCTGAATTGCATTATGTTATGTAACATATGTGGGGGCTAAACGGATTTTGAATTAAAAACCACGTAACAATATTGATGCTGTTTAGATCGCATGATTTATCAAGTTTTGCACTTGCTATTTTTTATTATTATCGATTTGCGAGGCACTGTGGTTTATTAACGTTGTTTTACAGGGCAATTTTTAATGGTTTGCGGGCCTCAAATGAAAACAGCGGGCCGAAAGTTACATTTGAGCCCGCTAAATTGGGTTTCAAATGAAAACGGCCCGCTTGATTGTTTCAAATTATATGTTTTCCCAATAAATGCTATATTTTTTATTTGCAACGGCGTTTCTCTTGATTATTATTTAATATTTGATAAACATTAACTGTTACATTAAAGATGGCTATTCTAAGTTGAAGTATACAGCCCTACTGAAATATTATAAGGGTGTCGGTTTTTTGGTGATAACTTTTGAAATATTTATTTCTCAATATTCTTACTTTGTCAGTATCTATCCTGTGGTCAACCCTAACATTTGAATCTATTTGTAAAGAAATATATCATTTTATAAACGATTTTCTTATATTTTACTAAAATAATTTTGCAAGATTTGAGGTGTTGCAAAATTACTTGACCTCACCAAATTTCTTATTATATCGGTGCCTGGGCCGTGTATAAATTGAATGTTTGTATATGTTTATAAATAGAAATCCACGTGAGTTTAGTCTTTTTATTGTCGCTATATTTGCTACGAAAAAATCTTTCAGATGATTTAGTATAATACCAAAGGGTTTATAATTTATTTTACAAACCTCTTCGTCTTGAAGTTCTATTAGATGTTATGTTCACGAGCATTGCAAATACCACTAGCGTTTTAAATTTACGTCCGGTAAACTTTCATGTGCGCCCAGCATAGAATTCAGCATAGGACCTTATCAATACGTCAGGTGATAAAGTTTAAAGGATGTGATTAGGACGTTTTCCTAATGAATAACCTTCTTTTATACATCGTCCTAAGGTAATATACACTTTAGACATTAGACATAGAATTTAAGTTTATATATTCTACTGTAAATTGAAAAAAAGACGTAACCCAGTCTAGAGACAACCCCACTACGGTTCGTGGTAAAGATTAGCTATAATACAATGTTTACCATTTTACAACGGACATGCCACATTAAAAGTCTATTATTCAATTAACTTTCGATAGATTAATATGACAAACATGTCAAAATGAGTGCTCAATCAATAGAATTCAGAGAAGGGGTTGAACCATATCAAAACGAAAACTAAGGCATGTTCTTTTTTATTCAGAATTAAGACCACAAACGATTTTCGTAGAGACAACAGTGAACCAAACACATTTGCCTTTCTATAAGGCCTGACCCTAAAAGCGTTTCAACGCTCTTATATTGGAGAATTCAAGTCATACGTTTGAACGTTTAAAGTGTTTATCAAAATTATGGAAACATGGGGTGTCCCTACCCCAATACACAAGAAAAAAGTTTGCAATTGTCCCGGTATGTGAATTTTTAATTAGGGTTTCGTCAAGTATTTTCAAATATGTTTGCAAACTTTGCATAACTTGATACACTGCTTTGCAGTTTTGGAAAAACCGACACCCTTATCATATTTCAGTTCGGGTTTAAGTGGCAAAATACATAAAACAAATCTAAAATTTAGAAGGGGCATCGATGGGATTCGAACCTGGGTTGCAAAACATTAAACCTCGCTGTCACGCGCCTTAACCACTAGGCCATAGAACTGATGTTGCATTGGAGCTTTAAAATAACAGTTATAATTTAAAAATCAATAATTTGTATAAACAATGTAAGATGCTAATGAGATGCCATTGAGTAACCGTATAAGGTAAATCGATATTAAAATGAGTATGTTTGCACCCAAGTCTCATTGCAATCGGAAAAAATTGCAAATTCTTCAGATATATCTTAGTTATTTTTTTATAAGTTAGATTAATTGTTTTCTCTTTTTGAAGAATACTTTTTTAATGAGATGCAACATTAATACAATTGTACAAACTTTGTCAATTTAAAGTGGGTATAATTCATTTTAAAAGAAAATAGCGTGTATATGAAGTCTAAGTGGACATATGTGTGTACCTCTTAAATCAATAATAATAGTAATCACATTGTTTTAGCCGGCATTAATGAAATTTGAGTCCCTCAGTTTTCATTTGAAGCCCTTTTTATCATTTGAATCCCTCACATAACATTTGAGTCCCTCGCAAGCTCGGGCCTCAAATGATATGTAGCGGGCTTCAAATGATAAAATGCGGGCTTCAAATGAAAACATCGGGCCTGAAATATCATTAACGCCCGCTAAAACAACGTGATTGGTATATTAAAAGTCGCAGAAGGAACACTTATGAGGGGTTTTAATTAGACATAAAAAATGAATATACCAATCTGTGATTTATTATATATTGAATCTGTACATAATATTTCAATTAGATTATATATTCTTTAAATATCTAATTAAGTAGGTCGAAGTAGGTTTTCGTATCTGATTTTCCATACTGCCATTTGCGTAATGGATCCTGATTCCCTTAGCAACCGGTCACACTTTCTCCTGGTGCAGCCAACCCTATTCGAACTACATTCCTCGTTAAATAATGTACGTAGACTATATAAGATTTTTCTTGCCATGTTTCACATTATTTTCCCCCGTTTCTAATAGCGACCGGTCACACTTTCTCCTGGTGCAGCCAACCCTACTTGAACTACATCGATGAGGTCGATGACCTTGTAGGTCAACTCTTGAATGCCACTGAAGGTCAAGAGGACGTCCTTGTCCTTCTTAGCAGCGATCATGGAGGTCACGCCTTCGGTCACGGTGACCCAGTAGACTCTGACCTATTTATTCCCATGTTCATTAAAGGTAAATTAGAGTCTACATATGTAGAATCTATGAAAGAATCTATATATTTTCTTACTTTTCATTATGTTTTGAATAGCAACCGGCCATAGTTACGGATGGTGCGGTGAGGATTATCTGGTCTATATAGATCGGGTGGATGCGTTGCTAGGGCAATTGATGGTTGCTACGGACGCGGAAGATGTGCTTTTGTTGCTAAGTTCTGATCATGGAGGGCATGATTATAGCCATGGTTCGGCGATCGATGAAGATCTGTTTATACCTATGTTCATTAAAGGTGAGTATGCATAGAGTGCTTAAGAAGAAACTAGAATAATGTTATTAATTTGAAAAGTGCTCTATGCTTAATCACCTTTATTGGACAAAGTATAGGTCTAAGAATCTTAATGAAACACTAGATCTAAGTTACGTTCTTGGTGTAAAAGCATGAATTAAAATAACATTTTACGTCACCATTAATAACCTTGGACGAAGTGTGATTTCTCCGTACTAGTTTTGAAATCAAGCGAAACGTATCTAAAGATGCACATATGTGAGGGTAAAAGCCGGAAACTGCTATACGATTGACGAAGAACATGTTAGCATTTTTGTATTGTTCTTTAACACAAAAAAGCAGAATCCTGCACATATATTTTATCATTTTATACACTTTCAGGACCCGGCGTCAAGCAAGGCTACGTCCTCCAGGAAGATACACTTAACCACGACATGATTCCAACTATTGTTTGGGCCATGGGTCATGAACTCAGTCCTCACTGGAACGGGCGGGTTATGTACGAGGTGTTTGAAGATGTTTAAGGCATGGGGCTTATTTAATGCTGTTGCTTATCAAAGCATGTGTGTTACGTGCCATTGTGTCTCCCGTGTCATTGTGTCTCGCCAATAGCGGTTTGCCATTGTGTCTCCCATACCTCTACCATTTTGTCCCCCATTTGACATTGTGTCTCGGTATGGGAGACACAATGGCAAACC
>LQRL01177029.1:35027-47015 GCA_001703475.1 Hydroides elegans
ATTTTGCAAATTGTTTGATATGCTTTTTTAGTTAATGAACTTTTATTTTCAGACGGACTTCATGATAGGAAATTTGATGTTAAACACTATGCTTTGACAGACGTTTAAAGTGTGAAAGTGGCATTTTTTCTTGCATATCGGGCGGGATATTCACATTTGAATAAATCCGTTTTGATATTTGAGCAAAATCCTATCGGTATAGATGCTGATTTGTATATCAAATATTGGTTTATCGTCGTAAACATAAATTAATGCTTCGAATTAATTTCATTTGTAAATTATCTACGTAATTGGGGCAAATTGTAATGTATGTGCCTGTCTGTCATACATTTTAAGGAGTTTGAGCCATCGACATTTTTAGTATTATTGATAGTTACAATGTTTAACTACGCAATGGCAATACAAATTAAGGCATACGTATTCTTTAACGAACATCAAAACGAGAACTTGTTTTATAATATATTCTTTATTTTCAAAAACTATCACATCAAAAAAGCTGCATATGAATTAATAAATGCTTTGTTGTGCTTGAGATCAATACTGAGTTATATATCCATTGTAAAATATACTGAAACATTGAACAAAGTGTTTAACAACTCATGGCAAATCGTCATAACCAACGAATTCGTGAATAAAAAATGCAACGAACGCTTCTTAAGAGGCGTGATATACAATGTATGTATAATAATCCTATCTACGCACACAAATAATTTTCACATCGCATTAATAAAATAAACCTCTAACTATAAATGCGTATACTGATATTTTGACTGTCATTCATGTATAAAAATGTTACATTAAACACAACATAGATATATAGCATATGATTAAATTAGGTGTATGTTATAAATCAAACACTATCATAAATAGATTTACTGGCCTAATTGATAAAAACTAAATAACTATAAATACATGCATCATATTTACAGTATACCATAACTCAACAATATTGTGAACAATTTCTATACCATAAAAACAGTCTTTCTACTCTTCTTTCTTTCTCTCGTCATACTGTTTTTATTATCTATATTTCATATCAAAGACAAAATATTCTATATTTATATATCCTATATATAACTTATTTAATTTTATTAAAAATATTCTATATATAACCAATTTTACTTTTCCTCCAGCTTCGGTAATTTCGCACAAGTACATCCAACCCTTAGGCGTTGAAACCCCGGAATCCACCTACAAAGTCCGTTTTCATCAGGAATACCAGTCTTCCTGAGTACTCTTACATTATAATGCATTGGGACACAGGTCGTTGACCGGTCCGAAGATGGACCATCCGGGGTTCTGCATGCGTAGATGTCTGTTTTATTGGGGTTTCCGCAGGATGAACAATTGGCTTCGATGAGGTTGTGAGGAAACCTAAAAGAAATGAAAAATGATATATTTTAATTGATATTATTTAGACAGGTGTGAGAGACTTCATTGTACAAATATGTATTTTGCAATAAGTATAAATGTAATTGCAATTTTAAGTGTAATTGAAGTTTGATTGATGCTTTTGACGAGTTTTCGTGCTCAATATATTGCAGTCCTATTTTCGACTTTCTATCAAGCCATTTTTTTAATAATCGAAATGCAAGACTCTAATGAACGCCGAATTCATATCAACATTTGGCGGTAATCAATATGCCAAAATAAATATGTCTTAAGCAATACTTTTTTAATTGGTTCTACAGACTTACCTCTCATTATCAACATTGAGCACCAGAAAATACGGACACGTCGACCTTTCCCTCAACGGCGAATTTGCATCCGAACTACTTTTACATACTTCCGGTCTTCCCTCGATGATGTCTTCACTATTTCCGGTAGAACTATTTCTCAGCAGCGGAGCGATTCGGTTTTCGAAATGGGGAGCCATGTAGAAGCTCTCGTGTATGTGGCCTTCTCGTGTGATGTGGCTTAAGTATTTGGTCCAGAGGGCGTTATCGTCTGGATCAGTGCACGTGGTTTGGATGTTGTCACTTTGCTGATTGTCTGTGTTATGTTGGCGATTGGTTGGTTTTGCGTCATTTACGTATGCAGCGATGGCTAGCAGCTGTAAACCAAACAATAACATGAATTGAGTTTTATTTTCGCTAGCTTCGCGCAATATAGTGCACGAGGATTACAAATTGGATGGTGTGGAACGCGGGTGTTCGTTTGTGTAGTGTCAATGAAAATATTAGATGCTAACATAATCTTGAATCATAATCAAAAACTAATTTCTAAGATGTACAATAATGATATACACAACATTGGCTTAAAGATATAGAGTCTAGTAATTAACGGACCTATAAGATCCAAATATTTGAAATACCAGGCAGTTATAACTTAAGTTGTCATTGCTTATAAAAATATGTTTTTGGTGCGTTTTGAGTCAACAAAATATGCAGCGTTGGCTAGAAGTTAGATAGACTATGTAAACAAAAGGGAACAGTTCAAACTATTTGGTTGTATTTTCAATCTGCAGCATAGGTGGTTGCAGCTATATATATTGATAAAGTCCGTTTCTAAAAACTTTAAAAGTGAGGCCACCATGAAAGTTTATATAATCTTATGGGTTTAGCGTCAATATGCAGTGGTGCCTAGAAGCTATAAAATTGTGTAAATGAGCTCTTTAACTATGTATATATTTACTCCAATATATAAAGGGCTGGTTAGATGAATTATGAAGATAAACCCGTTTTCTCACATATGGAAAAGTAAAAGAGAATGCAATTAATAATCGTTCATCATAAAATATAATAATAGTACTGTGGTGTCTTGAATCTACAAATAAGTGATGGAAATACGATTTATAAAATTCATAAAACAAAAAAAATAAATCTTTTGTTTCAGTCAATTTTCAGAAAACTCAATGTTCACACACATGATATTTCTTGTTAGGTTGACACTACTTTTTTAATGAATTTATTCTTAGGTTCCCTAAATACCTAATTAAGATGTTCCAAAACACTTCAATATGTGCTAATGAATTCATTTACAATAAAAAATTATTCAATCTAAATAAAATCTGCCTGCTAAATATACTAACCCAAAAAATCAAAAATATGAAATCCATAAATATAGTTTTTGTTAATTGTCTTATATTATTTTATTGCCTATATTATCTTGGTTTTAAATATCATTATTTATACCTTCAACATTTATATAGCGGAGTCACACATTTCTTGCCTATGGTTTGATTTTCGATCAATTTGTAAAATTTTATTTACAAAAAAGGTAACAAAATTTTATATTTTTCGCTTGAATAACCAGAATATTAAATCGGACATAAGAACTCACCAATTAATTGCCACCTACATGTATTGCATAAGTTTTAGAAACATTTTACTCTTTTCACCTTGAAGATACATTTTATTTGTTCAATTATGATAAAGTTTTTGTAACAAACCGAATCTCACAGTATATCGGTTTCAAAAATAACTTCCTTAATACTGGTGGTCAGAGTGGCTATTATTACATGGGCGATTAGATTTTCCAGTTGTGAATAAACCTATTATAACATACATATGCATGTATCTGTTAATATGCATACTTGGTTTGTTGGAGTAAACCAAACGATGCAGTGATGTGCAAAACAATGCTGATAATCTGTGCTGGAGAATTCTATTGCATTTATAGTTGAAAAATGTAAATGAAATAGAGATACGATTAAAATATTTCAAAATTTGAGCAATGGTTTTTATTCAATTATACAGATGTTATATTCTCAGCATATTCTGAAATGAAGCATAGGTTTGCAATTAATATCACTTATAAATAAGCGTGAAAAATTATAGTTATATATGTGATTACTTATTAAAAAGTATTATCTAAGACATATAATTTATATAGTCAAATTTAAAGATGTCATGCATCACCACAAACTAACTAATGACCAAATGTTCTTATAAAACAAAATTTCAACAAAGTTGATAATGGAGTGCTTCCAAATCACATATATATATATATATATATGATTGTGCAATTGAAGTACATTTTCTTCTCAATGCTATGCCGCATAAAATCAATGATGCAATTTGGTTTTTGAATGAAATATATCAGATAATTTCTACATGTTGTGTTTATATTTATTCCTATACACTATTCTTATTCATATCTTCACGTTATAAACTTTTAAAAATGCTGATGGAATTGCCAACCGTATGTTGTATAATAAACCCCGCTCATTATAGCTGTAATATGGAACGATATCTCTATAGTATATAGCCACCCCGCTCAAACCATTTTTCTTATGATCAATGAGTTGACAAATTATAATTGAAACTTGCTAATATCTTGCTTACGGTCTACGCAATTAATAGCCAGGTGCCTAACTGATGCGAAAGTTTTTTTTCTAAAAATACATATCTCCATCGGCAATCAGATCACATAGGCTTCATTAGTTAAGCGGGTTAAAAAATAGATCGCGTTGAATCCCAACTATTATATATATATGATAAAATTGTCCACATTAGATTCATATTTATCATTATATTTTGATTTATAGATATATTTATTTGTTATATGGGCCGTGTATTAGTTGTAGTATGTAGCCATGTTTGTTATATATGTACGCACTATGATATGATCTACTATCCGTCAGTTTTTAGCCATACTCGGAGCCACACTAGATTAGTTAAATTAATTAAAAGATGCGATCTTTTAAATGAACACTATCAATTTAGTTTCTCGATTTGAATTTCAAGTCTTTTGTAAATGTTCAGATGCCACTGGATATTGTGTTTAAGATAAGTGCTTATTTCTTGGATGAATACATTTTGAGCAAAATGTGATTTGTTGTTTAGTTTTTTCGTTTTGTTTCTTGATTTTGATTGTTTATACATGTATGAGTAGTATATTTGATCATGAATATAGATTACTTGATAGAGGTTCATTTGTTTCGATAAAGGGAAATATGTCTTAACTACTATAATTTAAAAAAATGTAATAAGTAAATCAATAAATGAAATGACATGTTGTTGAAATTATTATTTTTTAAATCACAGTTTAACAATGCTTATCATTTTGTTAGTTCAGTGAAAGGAAATTGCCATACATACATAAGTTTTCAAAGATTACATCAACTAGCTCTTTATATAAATAAGTACGCAACCATTTATTAAAATGAAATAGTTACATTTGTTTGATATTAAGATAAAAATATAAAGATGATTAATTTTACAGACGAACGTATTTTTTTAGATATACAACAAGTATAGAAATAAAAACTATTCATATATAACTCTTCCTTATATAGTCTAAATAACATGTTCGTGAAATATAAAGATAAAGGGGTCAATAAGTAAATGGATTCCGGAAATAAGACTTGTTTTTTTTTCGAATCAATATGAGCTTAATCTAGCGGATTATGAGACAGTGTCATATATCCACAATTTCCAAGTTATGAATATCACATAACCATATAACCACATAATCATATAACCACATAATCCTCGAGTAAACGCAGTTTTTTGTGTACTCACTTATACATTAAGTTATTACATGTTTTTATTATCAAGGTCTCAATGTCTAGCTTATGGCTATTATTGAAGTCATTAAATCACATTCATAATTGTGACTTTCCCCTTGAAATGTGATGATATATTATTAGCATTATTCGTATTATATTCAAATATATAATTGTACCTTTGATATGGTTGTTTATTTTGTTTATATAATTTCTTTTGTAATGAATAAGCTGTTATAATAATTAATTCAATAATCTGATATACATTGTTCATGATCGAAGAACATATTTATGAAAACTCGTTTTGCACGATAAAAATTTTGAATATGATAATAAAGTGAAATCAACGCCATGATGCCAAAACATGCAAAGAATGATTTAGAAAATCTAGAACCAAATTCGTCAAGGCATCTTGCCTTGTGGTATGCGTTTGCGTTATTTTTCTGCAATTCTGTGAAATCCAAAGAAAATATAATAAACCGAGCGATAGAAGTCAAATATCCAAATGCAAACATCAAACTTGGTCTATGTTTCAGATTAACGATTATTATATCAAATCTAAAAACGCCAAACTTGAAACAGGTATCCTTTAAAAAATACGATATAACATTGTAAATGATTTATTTTTGAAAATTTATTATTGTATCCTGTGCTGTATTCATTTTTTAAAAGTACATAATCAAGCTGTAACTACAACGACTACCAAATATAAATCTTTGTTGTTCGAGAAAAATGTATACGATTTATATCTGGCAATCATTTGACGATTTTTTTATCATATAACTCAGAAATCAATTATTTTATCGAAAAGCCTGTCAAAACTGTAAGAAACAAAATTGACCAGTGTACATGAAAAATATATAATCAAACTTGCACCTTTTAGGAGCTATAAATCTATTACTGTGATCTCACTTTATTCTTATAGAAATATCTAGGTAGACAAAGAATTAGTCCTTGTTTTATTTATATACATCTAACTATACTGATCAGTTAAAATAATCGATTTAGAAATAAATTTCATACGGTTTAGAATTTTCGATTCCTCTTTAAACAAAACCATCGCAATATTTATTTGCTAATCAATGTAGGGCGTTTTAATATATTTATCCATCTTATAGAATATCGCGAGAAATGTTGACAATGAAATTCTTAACAGCATCATGTACATATACAATCTGTATCAAAGTTATATTTGCAAAATGGTAATAATTTATCATTATGTTTATATTATTTTTTGGATACTTACAATAAATATAATATGATGGATATACAGCATTATGTTTAGGGATACTATTTAGTTTGTTGATGTGGTATTGGTTGATCTGGGCACAAATTGAGCATGATTCACTTTTATACTAGTTGTATAAAGAAACTACGCAATCGCTCGTGCCAAATAGAAAAATAATCTCGAAAAATAATTTGGTCCTTAAGGGGGCTGGAAAATTTATTCTGGATTACGAACTGTTAAGGATACTCCGCACGTCATCAACTATTAATATTAGCCAATCAATATACAATGTAAATTTGATTAGCTAATTCATTGATATACTTGAGTCAATTATCTGTGATATTATTTAAGTTTAGATTACAGTGGCGTCATTATTTTTTTTTAATGCAATGCACCAGTATTGTGTTTATTAAATCATTCATTTTATAGACTATAAAAACATATGCATGTATATCGAAAAAAAAATGATTGGAAGGACCATTCCATGGCGTCAAACGTTATAAGCAAAAAACATGGTTGCGTTTTCCATGAAGAAAGTAAGGATGAGGCTTATGGTGTGTTCACCGGAAATTCGCGTTTGCGTCTGCGGAATTTAAATTCGTATAAAGTTAAGTAATTCCAGCGGAATGATACCGTTGGGATTACTATATTTTATACCAATTTAAATTCCATAGACTAGAAGCAAACGCAAACGAACCATTAAAGTAGAAACACATACATGTATGAGGAAACAACGCTTGTGATCACGTTGTTTTCATTTTAATTTGACACTGAATGGAAAAGAAGGGAGGAAGCAACCTGGATATAATGAGGAAACAAGCAAATTTACGTTCGCGGCTTTTGCTTTATTTTATGTCGATAGTACAATGCGAAAGCTAAATTTATGAAGACTATGAGCAAGTTTCAATGCTTTGTATTATTTTGTTTCTTCTAAAGGCAACGCCATTTTTGAGCCGTCTGTTTTTATAATAAACCGAATACATCATCCAACGTGTGAGTCATGCCGATAGTGAAGTGACCACCGAATCAAACCTGAATAACTGAGTCACGAATCAAATTCAAATTTATCAACGGAATGACTAGATCCTTCGGGCAGTATATTTCCATTTATTGACTGCCAGGTATAAACACAAGTGCAGCATTGGAATTATATACAAACTACAGCTATAATTTAATTACATTAAACAAATATCCTAATAAAGTATGTTTACCTATACTGACATATAAGAGCCAATCTTGTTAATTGAAATATGGAATATGCATGTATTATGAGGTCACAGCCCCTGCATCCAGGAAAGTTAAAGTAGTGGTGGATTCTTAGCAAAAGTATGTTCATAGGTAATTGACTTACGTTTGCTCCGGATAGATTACAGCATATTGAATACGCACATATTCTATCACATACATGTACATGTATATTTCCATATGATTTCGGTAAGATTTTTTATGGTTGATATTGAAAACGTGATTATATGACCAGTAGACGTGGTTATATGAACGATTAGTATTATAATTACTCAAACTAGTTATTACTTTTCTTAATTGGTACCTTTTGCCAGAATGACAGAGAGTAGGGTTGCTCTCCTACGAGGCCTAGATAAGGTTTGACCTTGTACTCATTAAGTGTAGGTGTGTTATTGGATTTTTTGCCTGGCATTGTTGGATATTTGATTGTATTGTTATAGCATATGACCTCAGTATATGTGCTACAGTCACTAGGTCATAACGATAAGCAGTAAAACGTTTTTCATAAGAAATTGTTGTCAATCAAAATGAGGTCAGTAAACCCATATACATACTTATGGATTTGTGCAAGACAGTATTTGTAATGTGCTTTTTTTTTGACTGAGCACACCTCATATGTCATAGATTTTGACATCATTTTGCAAATGGTCCATATTAAGCAATTACCTTTTCCAAGATAAGACCGTTTTATACAGATACATAGTTTCATTATTGAAGTATCTTTGTACATAGATCTAGAATTCTACGTTCTTAAAAATACCAAGTCAGTTGTGGAATATTTCGCTATATAGTTGATGCAAATAACAATAAACTAATGTAATAATCTCGTGCAAATAATTATTTCAGCAAAAACATCAACGCAGTTAAACGGTTGGAGTATTTCAATAGGGTCCATGGAAAAATATGAATCAAAATCAAATCAAAATGGAAAATATCATGGATCAAAATATATATTTAGAAACTCTTGCTAATTTGGCCCTCCCCCCAACATGCATTGTTAAATAAGCGATGTGAATAAGCATTGATATATTTTTATATGGCATACAAAAATGCTCTGTTTAAGCAATAATTCGGTTTTTCGTGTTTGTTTAAACGAGTTTACACTTTATATGTAGTTGTGTCATATAGATATACATGTAGCACTGCTCTAGCAACATATGTTTACATGTATATGTGATCGATTTTTTTTCCGAATACTCTGGTCATTGGCAGAGATAGCGGTAGAGCTTGGGAGGAAGTTTCAGTAAACGACAATCGGGAATATATCATGTTCGATAGAAACACAATGACACGCAAAGCATGTGAAAATATAAACCTTTTCTTACTCAAAGCTTTATTAGAATATAGATTCATGAATGTATAATATAGCAGTTTTGTGTTTATCATTTCAAGCTCGTAACTACATCAACTACAAAATAACAAAATGCATTTAACAAAATACGTGTACGTATAACAAGAAAATAATAATACATGTAAAATACTGGCTCTTAATATAAACTCTATATTTGATAAAGTAACACAAAAAAAGAGAAAAAAATATCACCATATAACACTAATGACAGTTACAATACTAGAATAGCAAAATTTACAAACTGAAAAGGTGTATATCAAAAATCAAATCAAATTGTTATTTTTACAAATAATACTTGAACACATAATGGAACATCATTCAACATTTCTACTTTAAGTTTTAATCTTACACGCAAAAATAATAATAAAACTTCATATCATAATTATATAAATAAAATAAATGTGTATATATTATATATAAATATCACATATTTATGATTTAAAAATAAATATCACATATTTATGATTTATGAATGCAATTTTAGAAATACGATCACTATAAGACTAGAAACATACTCGTATTACTTGATTAATCAAACATACTGCATCTCCTATTTTTCTTATTGTTGATTTCCGTTTTGTCTTCTTAAACATTTAGTAAAATATTTTTTTTCAAAGCCATGATGATTTTAAATGTTATAAAAATAGTGGTTAAAAGTAATAACATAACGACCAGAAAGATAAACGCACAAAGCACAACCATATTTTGATAGACTAGACAGGTAGACAAAACAATCGGTAAACACCCATGAACGCATTCACGCAAACAAAAAAACCCGAAAATAAAGGCTCGAAAATCCAATGCTCGAAAGCCACTTTGGTATCAAAACGTAGTAATTTATCCCTTCTGTTCACCGAAAGAGGTCATTTTGGCATTATTTTCCACCTTTTAATTTGTAAACGCGGCTTAACCGCCGTATTGTTCATTATTTAAAATTAAAAAAAAAAAACGTTTTTACGCCATCGGTAGACGCGAACACGTACACCCCACTCTCAACTTCTGCCACGATCGCTCATAGACACAAATCCCATTTTCAACCTCTTCCGTTTTTCGCAATACGCGCACATTGTAATGCATTGCGACGCACGTGGATTCTGAATCAAAATGTCCGTCCGGTCGTCGGCAAGCGTATTTGTCGAACGTCGATCCGTCACCACAGGATGAGCAATTGGCTTCGATAAGTTGTCTTGGAAACCTGAAAAATATGAGGAAGGGGTTGTAATGGATCAAATTATGAAAATGATAAATTAGTGGCTGAACACGCACATGTTTTTTTTTCAAGTATGTCACATACAACTTTGTCAAATATGTAAGAACAGATTTGTATTCCTGGAGAGTCACCATGATACATGATCTGATAATTTTAATGCATTATAACCGACAATAATTTTCATAGCTAACATAAATCACATCGTCGCTATTTGTGTAATTCTTGGCCAATCTACCAACAACCTCACATACATGTGCATGTAAAACACTCTCTTCAAATCGAGAATTAAACATTAATCATCGAGAATGAAACATGATAACTCACCTATCAATATCCACATTTCGCACTAAGAAATACGGACACGTGCTCCTCAAATAGAGCGGCGCATGCGCATCCGTGCTACTTTCACAGACTTCCGGTCGTCCCTCAATTATCGCATCCGTATTTCCACTGCTTTTCCCCAACTCCCCTTGGATGCTCTCTTTAAGAAATCCAGCCATATAGAAGCTCTCGGGTATGGTTTGGTCGTGTGTGACATAGTCGAGATATTGTTGCCATAGTGATGCGTCTGTGGGGTCAGTACATTGGGTGTTGCTGCTGCGTTTGGTGCGTATGACATGTGAGGTGGCGTTGTTGGGTGGCCGCAGGATGATGGGTAGTGCGGAATTAGTGGTGTTGTGAGTGGGTTTGGCGCTGGTGTATGTAATGGTTACTAGGAACTGTAAACAATAGGAATGTGTTTTCATTAATCACATACAAATATATAAATTCTATCATACATTTTACCACAATAAACATTAGTAGAAGCTGATGTATGCTCATAGGATGCTTAGAGGATTGAATGGTCTTGGGTCAAACTGTTTTAAGATATGCCTTTAAAAAAAAAGTCGACAACGATTTCTAATCATGGGTGTCTGTCATACCACTAGTATTGTGACAAGGACATATTTTAATACGTATATTTATTGTGTCTATTAATTATATAAATCGGAGGCGGATCCAAATAAACAGTCAGGGAGAAAAGTATAACATGTAAGAGCCGCATGGAAGGCGCCAACGTATTTTAGTATAACATTAAAAGGTAATGCGTAGATAGCCCTATCTTAGCCCAATATAGTTCATAATATATCACGTGACATGGTATCAAGTATAGCTTTGAGTCAAATTATTGTTTTAGTATTTCTTAGTATTATTTTCATAAACATTCACTTCCTCCTTCGGGGGTTTTCCCAGTGAAGTAGAAGATCGCATTGTGGAATGCGATAAAACATAATCATATTATCACACAATGTCATAGAGACTGCTTATTACCTACCAACATACATAATACAACATTTTTCTTGTATTTTGATACCATTATCTTATCGTTTGTAAAGCTAGTATCGTAATTGCAAAATCTATTTATTGATTTGTATCAGTCCTCCCCCCCCCCCCACCCCCTAAAAAAAACCTTACTTGTTACGAAGTAAATTATTTCTTCTTTTTTTTTTCGTTTATTTAATACG
>LQRL01177038.1:0-10155 GCA_001703475.1 Hydroides elegans
GTTCGTTTATCTTCAAAATTTCACAAATTATTTGTTTTGATATCAATAGATTATGTATGAAATTTGAATAAGATACGTTGAGTACTAATAAAGTTATTGAATATTGAACAACCGGAAATTTCTTTTGTTGTCGAGTATATTTGTTCCGTCCATGATTAAAAAGAAAAATCTGCGCTTGTTAGTTTATTAGGAGTTCTCGTGTATCTTTCCCTTTAATAAGTTATCGCACAACTTGAAGACTTCGTGTCACGTTACATAAGTCATATTTCTTTAGAATCAATATAGAGTTAATATATTAGAAAAGTGAAATAAAACATATACTTAATGCAAATGATTCCGTCACTTTACTATGGCATCATATGCTATAATTTGTTTTATCTATCTTTTACTTATCAATGATGTTATTCAAAGACCAGGGAAAAGCAAATACATTAAGTAATTCCTTGATTCCCATACCAATAAATGCAGTCGACAGGAACAGGATATGTTAAATCGATGCACCTACAAATACACTATTAAGTCATTGAATAAAAATCATATTACATGACTAATTAAAAGCATCCTGTATGTTTAGGAAGAGTATCCCAAGATATTTTTATCAAAAAGCTATAAAATCACCTTTAAAATATGTATTTTGTACGATCTACAACAAAATAACAGTAAAAAATAAATAAAACTGTGCAAAAATGTTTTTCATACCCATCTGAGCTGTTCCTTCTTTTCTGGCCAGCTTGGAGCAGAAAAGGAATATCCTTTACGAAAATACAAAGGTCGTGGATAACCAAAATTACAAATCATGTTACATACAACAGTTTATGAGCCAAAAAAAAAATAATCAATTTCTAAATAACTTAATATACATATTTTGGTATCTAAATGCAGAAAACATCAAATGGGTGTTAATTCCTCGAATCTCGAGTTGCTGAAAAACGTGAGATCAATCTTGTGGGTGTTGAGTATAAGATAGTTTCACATTTTACAATAACTCATTAAAGACTCTTTGTATCCAGAACACGAGAGCGAAAGGGAATTAGGGAGGCAAAGGGTGAGAAAAGAGCGAAGGAAAGAGTGACAGAGAGAAAGAAATATACAAGCGAGAGAGAGAGAGAGAGAGAGAGAGAGAGATGGGCAACGAGCGAGAGAGAGAGAATACTATGAGAGAGAATACTATGTATATTATACAAACGAAAGCGACATGAAAATCAAAAGACAAGTTAAGCGTTTTCACATTTATTATTTCGCATGAAAAGGCAACACATTATCATAAATATAATCTCGAGCGATATATATTAATTTCAAACAAAGAGATCCGCTCAATCCCTGCAATGTCTGAGTTCAGGTTTCTACACTTTAAGAAGGAAATCCAGTTATTTTCTAGGCGACGATAGGTTCTGTTGTCCCAAATAATGGTCTACACTAGGGCCTGACCACACGGGAAGCTTATTCGATCGTTTTTATCCCAACACACCGTGAAACAAAAAATATTCCTTATGGAAAATAAAAAAAACGCGTCAAGTTTTTTTAAGCGTTAGCGTTTTGTTGCGTTTTTGATTCTGTAATTATGAATTCATTATGAATACATTGAAACTCATGGGTTGTTAGGATGAAAAAGCTCGAAAGAGTTTCCCGGGTGGCCAGGCCCTTAATCACATTCTACGAGTTATTTTGACATGTTCTAGTTTTTCTTCTTGTTGCTATGTACCCTAGATAGTTAGACATTTTATACTATTCTTTGTGTGTTTATTGAATGCATATAAATAACTTTTGTTAAGACAAATGCGTAACAGGTGAGTATACTTATATTATGAACACCAATATATCCTTGAATATACTATGACACATTAAAAAAACAAGCAGATCCATGTTGGCTAATTACTCCCATGTTAAGAGTTTTGCTGCAATGTTCAATGTAATAAAGACTCTTCTAAAACACAACTGGCACATGCAGCTAAGCAAGATCTACGAAATATATATAACTTTAAGTTCATTGCATACACGCAATGTTTTTTAAAATAAAATATTAAATTATATAGGCATGACATAAAACACTACCACCGGATAAGACACTCTTCAGATCGAGTCCGGTTTTTCCTTATTTCGATTAAATTCATCATCATAAATATAAAGTGTAATACTCAACTGGCATTGCAAAGGCAGCGTTTTTTCTGGCTCAAATAATGTATAAATACATTCTTTGAAAAAAATAGACGTTTTATTCTGGATTATTTTTTTCAGCAGAATGTATTTAGAGTATTTGACTTTCAGTTAAAATACACCGGATGTTTACAAAAATTATAATCTTTACAAGCTTGTAAAACAAAATTTGTTGATATTCTCGAGATGAATTTTGGAAGTTGATTATATGTTTTTATTGATAATATGTCCATAATTAACCGCATTTGTATGTAAAAATGATCTTTGAGATTTTCTTTTTTATAGATTATTTTCTAAAGAATTTTATAATGCGTTTTATTGTGGCCTATTATTTGGAAAAAAATAATGTATTCTAAATTTTTTCAGACATCAGAAAAAAAAACGTGCCCTAAATACAATAGTTAAAACTTATTTTCACACATTAAACATAAAACATCGAGAAATAGAAACACAATTATTCACTTTGAAAGAACCGTATTATAAATAATAAAAACTATTTATCCAGTGCATTATACCAAATGTTCTTTTAATTGTACTGTTTTACCTAACAAACCTTGTTTTTATCATTTATAATCATTATCTCGCAACAAGTAGGAATATACGAAATACATGAAAAAAGCTACCATTTTGGTTGTGAGTAAACTTGTGCTCAACGTCTGAATATTGATTCCAAGATTATAGAAGTGTGGTATTTGCATTCAAGTATCATGATACCATTCAAACCATCATATCGTTCAAACAGCATCTAAAATGTTAGAAGCGTAAAACAGAAACACGCAATTCCTAGCACAACTCACTTTAATGCTTTAAACAATATAGTTACCTTGTATCCAGCTTGAAGCTGGAATTCATTGTGCTAGATGAATGTTATTTTAAAATCATCAAAATACATTTTATCGTCTTGCACTGCCTCCATAATTAAATGCATTAGCAGCTCATAAAAGCACATTAAACACACACTTTAGGAAAAGCGGTTTCAAGTTCAACAACCTCCACAGTTAAAAGTACAAGTCACCTCCATTTTGGTGACCCTTTGGACCTTAACTACATTTGTATATAAACATATAAATGCAAAAATGAAGTGAAACAAGTAAAAACAGCACATGAATACATTATGATTCCTATATTTCCAATTTCAAAATATTTTTCATTGGACTAGCTATATAAATCGGACTTGCTGTATAGTAATTATCTTCCACCTGCCGCACATATTCACGCAAATCTAATTTGCCCTCACTTTAAAAATATATATAAATGCGAAAATATATAAGCACATGATCACAAATAATCCCTAGCTGTAAGAGTCCAATCCCCTCTCATCTAAAGCAGCAAAACACTTTTCCCCGGTCTATATCCTCCGCAAATAACCCCAATCTTATTGGGTGGTTGCTTCTCTCTCGCGAAATTGCTCAAGATTGCTCCAAAGTCGTTTTACTGACGTTCGTTTCCCATAAAAAAAATGTGTTTTTTTTTTCGTCTAGATGTTCTTTACGAAACACCTAAGCTTCCATATTTGTTTTATCTTAAACAGCAAAATACTTTTCCCGGTCTACACTCTCCACAATTAACCCAATTCTATTGGGTGGTTGTTGGGCTCTCGCGAAATTGATAAAGACTTGCTCCAACGTCGTTTGACTGACGTTCGATTCCTCTTATCCAAAATAACACTTTCCCGGATATGCAACCTTCCCAAAGCAATATAAGTATACGACCATAAATAATCCCTAGCTATAAGATCTTCGTGTTAGAGTCTAAACCCCTCTCATCTTAAACAACAAAACACTTTTCCCGGTTTACACCCTCCGCAATTAAACCCAATTCTATTGGGTGGTTGTTGGGCTCTCGCGAAGTTGATGAAAACTTGTTCTAAAGTAGTTTGACTGACACTGTAGTCTTCGATCATCATAGGGGCTTTGTTTCGTTCCATCACACCGAACACCTGCGGAAATATAGATTAAGGGAATGAACGAGTTAACATTTTGTAAGATTTTGTTCATATCAATAGAATGATTTTTGGTTTCAGAATATTGCAAGAGTGAAATATTGTTTTTCAATGTATGACAGAGGGAGATCAAGAATATTTTAAAGATCGCATCAATATACATCTTGATATGGTGCTCGAGCGAATATAGTACTGTTGTCTATATTTATTTCAATTGATATATTTATCTTTTTTTTCTTTTATTTTGTTAACATTTATTATTCACGTGAAATATCAGAAGTACTATCTGATTCATTGTGAAATTTCACGACTCGTACCTTATATTTTAATTACGTTAGATAATATATGAATTATACGTTCATCAGATTTATAATCCTCTATTCAAATAAAAAATAGTAACCAAAACGGACACTTTCATTAATGGACAAAAATAAATAAAATATCCACCTGTGCAAGAGTAGTGAATTCGCTACTAATCTGATAGAGGACCAAACCAGGATGAGTGTCTTTGAGAATACATCCAGGAAAGCTGTATTCGATGAAACCCATCATATGCATTGTGCGCTGGTGAGTCTGTTTATAACATAAATAGTCGTTATTGTGTAACTAATATAATTATAACGTAAAAACTTTGCTACAAATGAATCAGTAAAAATAAACAAAATATCGTAATTATATTCATAATTTGCTTGTATCTTATCCTTAAAATAATATTTTTCCTTATCTTTTTTTAACATTAATCAACTCTATCACATTTGATACAGACATACATTTCGAAAAATGGTTTTTATTACAATTACGTAATTTGAGGTGTGTATCTTATCCTTTACGCCTTAATGCTGTCAATCGTTTTCCATTCATATTCATTCTGTCCACGTTTTCATGCTATCAGAGAGTGTAAAATAATTTATGAATTACCTCATTCAAATCCATGCCCGGTGTCACTTTAGCCATAAGGGCAAATCCTTCGCCGAATTTGTCCTTAAGATGCTGAGACGAACCGAGGCATTTGAATTGTCCATTGACCATGATGACCATCCGCGTACAGAGGGCCTCACACTCTTCCATGCTGAAAGGTAATTAGAAATTAATTAATAATTACAAATAAAACAGCAAATCAATCTTTGATTCAGAAAAATAAACGTATATTTTTAGATTTTGAATGGCGTTCGTGAAAAAATTTCGTCGATTTTTTTTCATAAACAAAATAAAATTGACGTTGTTCGGTAAAACCCTACCTGTGCGACGTCAGCACAATAGTCATCCCCGATTCCCTCCGCATGTCCGCCAGCGTGTTCCATACTTGTCGTCTCGCTTTTGGGTCGACGCCCGTCGTGGGTTCATCGAGAAAGACGACCGACGGATTTCCGGTGAGGGCGATGGCGGTAGAGAGTTTGCGTTTGTTGCCACCACTTAAAATAAAATATATATGCGAATTGCAATTAAATTGCAAATCTATTAATTATCATTCATAAAGAGAGAGAGAGAGAGAGAGAGAGAGAGAGAGAAAGAAGGACGACTGAGGGATTTCCGGTTAGGGCAATGGCGGTAGAGAGTTTGCGTTTGTTACCACCGCTGAAATTAATAATATAAAACTACAACGAATTGCAATTACGATTTGTTTCAAATAAGATAGATATCAAGGAAAACGCCTGTCGTGGGTTCATCGAGAAAGACGACCAACGGGTTTCCGGTTAGGGCGATGGCTGTGGAGAGTTTGTTCCCGCAGCTGAAAAAGATTCACCCGAATTACAAGCATGATTGATTTTTAAAGAAACGATTGAGATGTTCTTATAGAGAGACAACGAGGGGTTGCCAGTGAGGGCGATGGCTGTGGAGAGTTTGTTACCACCACTGAAATATATAAGAATTGCATTTTTGATTTATATATATTGTATATCAATATATCTCGGAACACAATCGAAGCGTTAGGAATGGAGAGATTGCGTTTGTTGGCACCGTTGAACAGTTTGAACATACATGTTTGAGAATTGCAATTGTGATTCATAAATAACTAGTTGCAGTAATGTTATTTTTCATGGAGCGCCAGTTAGGATTTTGTTCCGTTAAGACGATGGCAGTTGCGAGTTAGAAAATGTGAGATAACATTACGATTGCTATTCAGAAGATTGCGATTTCAATTGATATATGACAATCATAATTATATAAATTAAATAAGATTACAATTCTACTTTCATCTTTAAACCGATATATATGTGCCGACGCCGGAGACACGTCATTTCGGGTATATTTCAGCTGTGGCGTTATAACAAAAATGTTGGTTAGGAGGAATAACCGACATAATGACAACATCATGTAGTCGAATGAAAACTTACCTCAGAGTGCCGGACACTTTGTTGGTATATTCCGCGAGGGCCAACTTTTCTATCATCCCTTTCACAGCCGACTCAATGTCTTTCTCTGGGACACCTCTCACTCTGGCGTACATGTAAAGCGTTTCTTTGACAGTTAGATTCTCGATCAGAGCGTCGAACTGGGGACAGTAACCGACCTGCTTTTGAACCTGAATGGAAAAAGTTGAACACGCATTAAATTGAATGACATCGTATTGAATAAGGAACTCTACGTTCAGTTGAAAAAAATAATAGCATCTTGAGTAGATATATATTTGAGCATGTAAAATGTGAACATTTATATTATATCTAAAGCATTTTAAAGCCTTCCTGGTATCAATGACAATGCATGTGAATATTAAAAACACAAATATTTGCATAGTGAGTTATTCTAGATCTTACTTCATTACAGTTAAATAACATCGCATGTGCACAGTAATCACTGTTTATACGTAATCCAAATCCACGATGATTAAAATATCACAACCAAAAGACACCATTGCATGCACCATGAACATTTAAAATAGAAACTATCAATAGTCCATTTTTTTTCATGAAATATGTGATCTACCTGTTTGATTTGCGACGTGACACTGAATCCTTTGACATACGCATCGCCCTGTGAAATGAATTCATCGCCCGTCAACATCCTGAACGTTGTTGTTTTTCCTGCACCGTTGACACCGAGTAGACCAAAGCATTCGCCTTAAAGGGAAAACAGTCATATGAATATTGCATTAAGCAGTTCCCATTTAAAATATGACAATGTTATTCAAATAATACTTGATATTGAACCTGTGATCAATTGTTGTTGTTTTTCCTGCGCCGTTGACACCGAGTAACCCAAAGCATTCACCTTTGGGAAAAACATCATATAAAAATGTTTGATTATTTGTTTGTAAATTGTATGGGAAATATGAGTTGTGTATCTAAATTCTAAGATTTAACTTAAAATAATAAAACCGTACTAAGGGGGCCGACATCAATATGTAAGATTGAAAGAATGGCAATGATACGCATTTTAACTAATTAATGCGACAAAAAATCCTATAAAGAGAAACTCGGGAAGCAGATCTGTATCAATTTCTTTAAATAAAATGATAAAGGAAAGCATTTCTTTTGTACGTTATATAGCTTAAACTGTTATTTAATTTTCATAATTGTAATTTAGCTTTGTGCGAAAAAATCATTATCAAATGCCACTATGTATACCCTTTAACACACGCTTTCACTCACCATCTTTAATACCAAGCGTCAGACCATCCACCGCCTTAAGCGTTCCAAAATACTTCTTGATCCCCTTCATAATCAATGCCTCGCTTTCATGCAATAATCCATCCAAGGGCACACCGCAAATCCTGTCCCTCTCCCTAGCAACGTCATCGTCCTCATCTGCTACCAAGGACACGGTGCGTTGCAGGTTGTTAGGGGCAACGCCTTCGCGGGTTGGCGTTGTTATGGTTACCGTTTGGGTCGTTTGAGCGGGGGCGGGCTGCTGGGTTTGTTGTTGTGGGGGCGCTGGCTGGTCCTGTTGACAGGTATATTGAACGGCATTATGGACTGATTGAGTTAGTCAAGCACATATGAATGAGTTTTAACACACCATTTATATTGTTATTGTTTCCATTTTTATTCATTAGAACACTAACAAAATAATATAAAGGAGGCTATTTTGATTATTTTATCAAGATATCGATCAACGCCCTTAATCAAACATCCAAAAATATTCAAATAATTAAATAATATAGTTTACATTTTTCATTTTCATTTTCTGTATTTCTTATTGTGAATTACATTTCAGATCACCAAATATAGACAGAACTTGAAAAGAAATAAAAACACTAATCCAAAAAAATAAAAGAATAACAAATCTCACACTCGCTTTAAGTATCATCGTCGTGATCTTCGACAGAATCATCTGTTTCAGTTGTTTGCCGAGACCCGACTCAAGAAGACAAATGACGGCAAAATAAATGACACATTGCACAAGTAAGAAAGTCACGGGTCGTCCGATTCCCGGAGAGTCCCAAACGAGAGGATTGTCGGCGCATTTGCCACCACAGGAATCTGTTGAAAAAAGGTATTTATTGAAATACATGTTTAGTCTACCTATTTAATCAATTGTACATTTAAACGTAATTTAGGGTAAGGTTGTGGCAGGTAGCCGATTCTCGGAGAGTCCACAACGAGAGGATTGTAGGCATATTTGCCAACACATGAATTTTGGAAAAAAAAAGTGTTCATTAAGATGTACATTGAAATGTACATAAATGTAAGTAAACTTTTGAGTAAGGAAGTCGCTGATAATCAACTTGAGTAATAGGAATTCGCCGGGAATCAATTACTTTGTTTCGCTAAATCATGTTTAATGTACACTTTTAATGTAAACATTAATGTATACTTTAATGTACACTTTTCCGGCCGTTTTCTGGCGTATCCTAAACCAGGGAATTGTCAGTGTCAGGCGCGGATTTAGAGGGGGGCGCACCCGGCGCACGCCCCCCCGTTCGCCCTTATATGTAAGACCAAAAAATATATTTGCGCCCCCCGGTTCAGTCTGATAATGTTTACTGTTTGCGCCCCCCGGTTCAATATTTTCTGGATCCGCGCCTGAGTGTATTTACCGCCACATGAGTCTGCGGGGAAAGTGTACATGTTTTAAGTGAACATTAATGTATGCATCTCAAGTTTACATTGAAGTCAACATTGAAGTATTCATTAAGGTGTACAGTTATTGAGTTTAGATTCATTTGCGTTTATAGCTTATATATTTATCGTTCGCTACTTTATGTCTTTGTCGTTTATGTGTTCGCCATAAGAAGCTAGAAACGCCCTTGACTGTACTTACCACAACACGGATGCTCTTGCACAGTGCAGAAATATTCGAATGTGGCTTGTTTTCCTGTGAAACCCAACTCTTTTAGGGTTTCAACAATCTTCTTCTCTTCATTGAGGCACGTCTATGAACACAATTAGACAATCGATTTGATATATCTTTCATTTAAATGTAACTTTATTTTCCACATGATTTCATGTCGATATAACAAAATCTATTCTTTTAAAATATAGAAATAAAGTTTTGGATGAGTAGACTCTATGATAATCAATCTTTTATAAAATGCGTATATATAGTTTCCTCAACAAAAAAAACAAATCCTTTATAAGATGGTCACGCACTTCTGGGATCACTGCGAAATTGAAAATACAGCAATATTTATCGATAGCGATATTCCTGTTTTCAATTTCGCAGCGACCACAGAAGTCCCTGACAGGGCTATGATGCATGGAACCCAATCAAATAGCATCATATAGGAACTGACCTCCCTCGCTTGGTAGTTGTTGTTCAGTTCTTGTAATCCACTGAAGAAACAGTAATTTGGAAACAAGATATTCGCGATGTATTCAAACGCCTTTCCTTTGTCCAATGCATCCAATATCAATGCTATGATAACTGAAACACTGCCTGAAAATGAGACAAAATGATATTACAAAAAAAGAAGCGAATCGCAGACCAATATCTTGTTCGTGGGTTTTTTTAACAATATCGTAAAACGACGATAAATATGCATGAAAATGATATGCACCAATATTAACTTTGCTTTCTCTTTTTATCTGCTATCTTTTTCGTTTACGAAAACGGAGCAGATTATATTTTTGGTCGGGTTTTAAGAAAATAATTTGTTACTCGCATAACTATGTTTTAGA
>LQRL01177038.1:10919-22735 GCA_001703475.1 Hydroides elegans
ATTATACGAAACATTCTTGATTGATCAAGTTAACATAACCGTTGATCTAGTTACAATTACACCCGCCCTTCCCATGAGTAATACATGACTTCCCTGACAAGATGGCATGGCTGATTCAACCTTACACAAATATTACACAAATAAAAATATAAGCTTATACGAAAAGTAAGTTCTACTAACCCGTCATGACGTTGATGATGGATAGCACGATGTATCCTGTGGTGGCTGTATCAAAGACGAAGGAAATCAGATAGGCGAATGGAAGGATTGCCATGCCATAGAGGAGAAACAATAGAAGAGAGGACCTGCAAAAAGAAACATGAGAAATCAACTTTCGAATCCATGCAACAGCCTTTCGAACTAGTAGACAGCAATCACATTTTCTCTGCATTTAACCATTTAATTGGTATTTTGTGCAAAAATAATAACGTTTTAAAGTGTGTTTGAAGATATGAAAAAGGTTTCCTTTTTACTGGATTTTTTTCTTAAGATATTGTTAGTCGTTACGGGATAAAAACTGATATAATCATCAAAATATGAAACGCTCAAAAGAAAAATTGAATCCATACGAGAAACAACAAGAGCATTGGGAAGGAATTCAAACACGGTTTATGTTGATAAAACCTTAAACCTACGTTTATATGTACATATGGAACTCAAATAAAATAAATGTATGTAACAAATAAATAATTGCTCATCACTTACCCGAAAAACACGCCATCCACATATGATTTAATACCGAAAGCCGCGAATATGATCAGAAGAACAAGACATGGTATCAGATAATTGATGAGATCCCAAAGAAACGTGGCCAACCAATACATTGGAACTGAGACCCCGCTTGTGAATTGACAGTGTTTCGCTTTGATGGTGCGCTCCTGAAATACAGTGCGAAATGAAATTGTGATATTTATTAATGGATAAGAGTGTTCAAGTTGTAGATCAAAATGAAATTTACTTGTTTCTACTTGTTTAATAATGAACATTGAGGACAATAGAGGAGTAACCATTAAGCAAATTATTTTGGTTTATATTCTCACCATTGTTATTGATGTAGTTGAAGTACATTCCATTGATCAACAGATATATTTTAAAATATTCGATCGTTGATATGAAGATTTCAAAGTCACAAATGTAGTTTACGTTTTGCTGAGTAGCAACTTTAAATAAAACTCTGATGAGGAACACCTCATATGAGGGACATACCTTGATGAGAAACAACTCAAATTATGAACTTTAAATGAATCCTGAAATAGTGGGTTATGAACTGATATGGACCTTTATGAGGAACACCTCAACTGAGGAACCTACCTTAATGAGGAATACGATAAACGACGCAGTGAGGAACGACATTCCGAAAGCGACACAAAACGATATATAAAAGGAGAGAAAGCTAAAAACAGTGATGTCTTTATCCGCTTTCTGGCCTGATGGCAATGGGATAGGATGGTTGATGGTTTCAATGCTCACGTCGTCGCTTTGTGTGGCGTATCTATGAAATAAAAAAAAACTAATATGATAAAACGTTTAATTAAATAGTTTGTATATTTAATATAAATAAAAGAAAAAAAAACGAATGGCAATGGGATAGGTTGGCTGATGGTTTCTATGCTTACTTTGGGTCGCGTATCTATAATGAGAAAATGTTAAAACATATAGAAATACATTGGTTATATGTATATAAATCTCAACTTATGTTTTGAAATTTTACAGAGGAATTCATAAACCTGGGAATCGTCCAACCATGAGTTGTTCAACTTTGCGATTCTCCATAGTTGATGCATGCATAAATATACTTGACGCAAAAAATAACATTGCAATATTGCATTTTCGGACATTGATTTTTTAAAGCCAAAATTTTACTTCTTTGAGATCTATAATGCTGCGACAGGTTGCTTAATAATCGCGGCGAATTTAACAAACACATTGTAGGGAAAACAATAACGCTTGCAAAAAAACTAATTACTTTACAGTCTTGCAATTTGGCAGCGATTTTTTTATACATTTCCTCTGGCTAGTGACACTAGTCTAAAACACTAATCACAGACTCACCTTAATAATGAATTCGTCACCGTACTCAATGCCATTGCCGAAGCATGCAGTGCCTCGTGATTAAACCAACCAATCACCGACAAGGATCTTGACCCAGTTAATCCAGATGACCCAGTTAATCCGGATCCACCGGAAGTAGAATTCTCGAACGATCCAGATATGATATAACTATTGAGATACTCGAATTTGTTGCTTTCTGCTTGGTCTAAGAGATAGGTGTCGAGATTGGTGGTTGAGTTTGTGGTTGTGTTGGCGAATGGGGGGTCGGGTTGGGGAATTTCGTAGCTGGAGGCGCCACTGGCTTTTGTGTATTTCTTGAATTGCGATGCGAATTGGGTGACATCGTCGTTCGGGTACATGCCAACTGAAAGAAGAGATCACATCAAAATATTGACAATGAGTAATAAGGTACATAGCACATTTACTAATATATTCTATGAAAACAGTTTTGATTAAATCATTACCTTATTTGTTAGCATAACAATTTTCATTGATATATAGTACACAAATACGCTCCTGTGCGAGCGATAAACCGAGTTAAATGTCTACCTGCAAATGGAGAAACGGGCCCATCCAAATTCCGCTGACTCAGCACTAATGGTTCTGGGTCATGGTGTGATGCCGATTCGTACATGTATTTCACCATACAGCCAAGTATAGTAAACACAATAGGAACCGCGAACTGTACCAAGGTGATTAAGGGACTTCGCCAGCTGTTCAGGACGCGCTTTAGGAACATGGCGGTGAACTGTTGCGTCAAAAGGCGGAGGCCGGTGTTGAGAGTTGGGGTCTTTGGTGTTCCTGTAGGACATATAAAAGTAAATAAAAACCGCTTTAAACGAATAGCCAACTTTTCAAAATGACAGCTTTAGTCAGAACGCATTATTGATCATCAATGTTGAGAAGTCTAATTTTTCAAAATCAAATTATTTGTACTGTTCCATTCATTAGTACATCACTCTGCTCCAATCGTCCCTATCATATCCCACTGTAATAAACCATACCATCCCATCAATGATTTTCTTAATAAACAAACTATGATTCCATTTGATAAGACGTCACTTGACGTCGCAAGGATATTCTCATTTTGTCTTCGTTCTGATCATATGACCAGCGTTTTACAACAAATATCTCTGACGATGAAAATACGCTAATTTTACTTTACATGTCAGACTTATATCAATTTACATTGTATGCAAAAATAACAGCGTTATCATGACGTCCTTATGTGATGTGATGAGAACATACTTTGCCTAGTGGGTTAGAATAAATATTGTGCACATATTAAATAAATATACAAGTATTAAGCGCCGTCCACACTGCACTCGCTCGCTCGCTTTTGTAAAAGCGAGCGAGCGAGCAAAATTCTCCCAGCGAGCGAGCGAGCACATGACCGTCCACACTGCACTCGCTCGCTCGCTGAGAGTTATGAAGACCTTAAACATTATATGGACTATTATAACCATTTTAAGATTGTTTTTAGCTGACAATAATTATTTTATTGAACTTCGGAAGAGCTATATTTGCAAATTCCTTAGTAAAAATGAAGGAACATATAAAGGAATAGTCTGACTCCTAAATAGGCAGGTACAATAATAATGTAAAAGAAAACGAATAGGTTTTATATAGTATCATGGTATCTCGAGAATATATAATGTATTCCAAAAATAAATCCATGCATTATTCATTCGCAATCAAAGATAAAGCGATTATTCTTTGAATTGATCATCATTTTTGTTTTATGAGGTCGCGTTCGGTTCTTAAATTGCATTATGTTTGCAGGAGAAGCCAACGGGCCATTTTTAAGTATATATTCTACTTCATTTGGTATGAAATGAACTCATGACTTATTTTAACCTGATAATTGTTTTTAGCAATGGAATGATTTTATTTTGAATTTGCCACAATATGGTGTCAGCAAAATTGCACAGAACTGCCAACAGAATAAAACATTCGCATACTTAAACGTTATTTTACGGTATAGAATATCTATTCTGTTCTGTGAAAATACCAGCAAGATAGAAATTAGAACAGAATATATATTTCACCGAATAAGTCGCTGGGTACTCCTGTGTTTGTTTCAAGAGGTTGAAAAAAATATATGTGAATTATCAATTATAGCGTATTTGACACAGTCATATAAACGTAACAATTACATCAACGTAAACAATCAATTCATTAAATAACCAAATACTTCTTGTAATTGATATAATTATAAAGTCAGATATATTTACAGGTTTGTATATATAGAGAGAACTCATTTTAATCCTTTGAACGACTATATAGTAAAATGCATATGTTCATTTATAATTGTAAATATTTAGTTAAATAAAAAAATAGAATCAATATTGTAAAATATATTCTTTTATTGATTTGGTTTTTAATATTACATGGCATGATACCTTCATTCAGGTTGACAATACAAAAAAAAAAACATTAAAGACATAATAATTTTGCTATTTAAAACTGGTATATCCCCTTGTGCAGCCTTATGCAATTCCAGCGAGCGAGCGAGTAAGTAAAGTCAAAGAGCAATCCACTCGCTCGCTCGCTTTTGCAAAAGCGAGCGAGCGAGCGCAGTGTGGACGGTCACTATCAAAATGACCAAACTTATCAATTTACTCGCTCGCTCGCTTTTACAAAAGCGAGCGAGCGAGTGCAGTGTGGACGGTACTTTAGAGTTGCAACTACATGATAATACTAATATATTGATGTGAAGGTTATTATAAGCTATCTATTAAAAAATCATAAGCTTCTATTTTTGATATTTTATGTAGCCGTTTATTATAAAGACTTTTAAGGGATGAATTAGCAATATTATATTGGATACACTTTTTTGTTAAGTTCTAATCTCATAAGGTGCCTAAACATCATGCGCTACATCGTTCTATAAGACGTTACATCAAAGAAGTAATATATAAACTTGACAAATCGCTTAATGTTAATGTTAATGTGATTTTAAGTGCCCGGATCTATGCGAGTTTATTCTCCGACACTTTACGAACAGTTTAGTTAATACTCATACATACTTTTTAAGTAAGACTGAAACACTAATTATACACATACGATATTTCAATTCATATTTCTGCGACAGTTTGTCAGCACGATATGACTAGCAATTATGCGGCAATATGAATAGGTTGTGACTAGCAATTGTATAGCATTTAAAACAAATAAGTTTTAATTTCGATTTTCAAAACTTGAAACTGTGTAATCGTTTTTTTTTCGTGAAGATTGTTCCATTCTCTGGGCGCTGCTACATGTACCTCGAATGCCCGTTTTCCATAGGTCGTTGAATCGCGGTATGAATAAAATACTTGGATATACACTATATCTTTTTGTGAACGATTGCAATGATATGCTGTTAGGGTAAACTTGAATAACATTCTATGTTGTCAGGGATTATATTCATATGAACTAGTAAGCGTTTAATGCAGGCGCATGTAAGGGGTATCTTATGATAGAATAACAAATACAATATATCAAAGTCATACCTTGAGATGGGTCATCAATTAAACCTTAAAATTAGATATAATCCATTGCAATCGATAAATCAAGTGATAAAATTGATTGATTTAAAGTTCATTTTTAACTAATCTCGACTTAAATGCAATTTCTAGGTTTTCAAATGGCAACACAACACACTCGACAAGGTCCGTTCATATACGTCGCTTTCGGTTGCGACGTCAAAATGACGTTCTCATTTGCGCCCATATAGGTTTTCTGAATGTCTTTTTACGTCCAACATCGGAAAAAAACCTTTGTATACCCAGATTTGACAAGACGTTTCAACGACGGTACGTCTTCCACAAAAAAAAACGTTCATATTCGCAAGCAGTTTGACGTTGCTCAGCAACGTACTGAGTAAAAAGCGAATAATCCAGACCCAATAGTTCAATTTGTACTTTAAAACAAAGTATATCACGTCTACAGCGGAAAAAAACTATATCATATTTAACATTTCACCACAGATTACAATACAATACTCAAATTCACCCCCTCCTTTAAACAAATGTTGGATTTATAACACATGGTAGGATATCACTTGAAGCACAAATTCATAAGAACGTCATGATCACGTAGATACATGCATATGTCCCAACGCTTGCATTACGAATATTGCGTCGCGATGACGTAGATTTTATGACGTATGACGTAGATGTTATATTGTTACAACTCACGTCGTGGATGGATTTGAGGAGATAAGACAATATATAACAAAACAATATGATTTCGTGTAATTACACATGCAATAAGCCATAAATGTGCACACAAGGGCTTGACTATAGAAAGAACAGACCTTGAGACTGAACTGAAACCCGATTTCTTCTTATTCCTTCAAAATGCACACACCGTATATCAACTAAAATGATGTTCTTATTATGTTAAAAATAAATCACTGAAAACCCGTTCAAATTAGTTTATTTATGTTAGGAGATTATAAGTTAAAATACTTCGCATGAAGTTAAAGCACCACTAACTTTAAAATAGGGAACACGAAGGAAAAATAAGGAGAACAGAACCAAATATCAGAATATGAAAATATATATAACCTGATTTACCTCTTAACATATTGGATTCGACATCGTCGTTTTCTATCGCAGCCATCTCCATGCTCTCAGCCTGTGCTCCTACTGCCCCATCATCTTCAGTCTCATTTGCAGCAGCATTTTCTGCTCCTGCAATAAAATAAAATAGGATTAATGCCCGAAATGTTCATATTGAAATTATTATTGACCCGTGGTATAAGAATAGAAATGCGCAAGTCCCAAGGGCATGAGCCTTACTTTTTCATTTCTCGAGGATCAATAACCGTTTTGGTATGGACCCTGGGGATGATGCCTTTTTTCCACATGAAAATAGTGTGCGAAATATAGAAAGATAAAAGGTCGCCGATACGGGGTAATAACAAAAGTGATATTGTCCGGGTGATATTGCCTGGATTAACGTATTGCTTCAAACATGTAATATCTAAATAATCAATGGGCTTATTTCATAAAGTTCGACCTTTGTTTCTTTAAAAATTAAACGCCATACGCGTGTTTGATTTCAAATAAGGAATACGTGGAAAAAACTGGTTGTTGGGGGGAACAGGCTAAAAAGACTCCTCGCGTGTACAGGTCTTTATGCATAGTCTTAACTACTATAAATCGACTTAAACAACAAAATCTAGTTTGAGATTTTTCTATATGTACGTCTTTACTTTTCTTACCACCAGCAGCATTGGCCACATCGTTCGCTGCAGCTTGGTTTTCTTTTTCTTCCCCGTTGTCGTTTCCTTCGTTTTCGCCCACCCTAATAATATAGAAAATAATTGTTATTGTTAAATTTATATGAGAGTAACTGTTTTCATGACCGAGACGAATTATGATAATCATACGTTTTTATTTAAGTTAATGAATGGTTATTAACACAGGGTAGCCCAGCCATATAACAAAAATACATAAAAATATTTAAAATAAGTTAGTAACTAGTGAGATATTCTTGCAAGGAATCTTTCTCAATAAAGACAACAAAATGAAATGGGGAAGTTGTAGCTTAGTGATCTAGCGCTTGCCTCGTAATTGCCAGAAACCTCGACTTTCGAAACTTTTATGGATTTCCCAATTCGCCCATTATCATTAAGTGTTGGACTTTCCGTTGAATACACAAAATGAACTAGACATACTTGAGAAATACTTCTTCCATTGTTGTGACCGAAATTCCCCAGCTGCTTATCCCAAGATCTGATTTCTTTGCCTCTAGCATGTTAAACATTTCTTCAAATCTGTGTAAAAAAAAGAGATAAAAATATATTATTTAATGCTTTAACATTTTTTTTTTCGATAAATTACCATAGTAAAAACAATTAAAAATTCATACAATAGTTAGCAATTCATGTAAAACTATATTCCGAGTCGAGAATGAACGGCTCAATTGACTTTGATAATGTAATGGGATAATTCAGAGGAAAAATAATGATTATTTTGTTCTTATATTTTAAGCTAGTTTAAATTAAGATCAGGTTTAAGGCTGAAAATACATTTAGTGTTCCACAACACCTACCTGTCGGAACTTTCATTTGGCAGAACGAGCGATAATTCAGCGCCGGCGTTGGATTCGAGTCCCGCGTCCGGCACGTGTTTCCGGATAAAGTCCACAACCATATCCGGATCACAAGCTGAGGTTTTGACCATGTTCATGTGGTAGCCGACGCCTGCAATTAAACAAGTAACCGTTTATTAGTTAGAGCCGCATTATATAATAGACTTCTATATATGTGATATGTATAGATATAGCCCACAACTGTTATAAAAAGGACATGTTAAAAAGTGTGAATTATGTGTCAATGAATAAGCCGACAGAACAAAATATATATTATTAAGACAGAGACCGCAATTAAAACCAATGTTTTCAAACCGAGCTAAATTATATATTCAAGCTACAGTAAATTGAAATATGGAAATAACGAATAAATTGTTTTTCAATGTTATTGCACTTATCAAAAGGTGTATGAAAAATTATTTCAGAATTATAACAAAATGCACAATCGATAATAATTACAAAATACGTTCATAGTGTTATTCTTAAACAGTTAATTTAAGCAAATTTAACATTAGAACTCTATCAGTGAAATGCTTTGTCAACATACCATATCTCTTCTTGAGAAACAGCGACGACCCACTGCAGACCAAATTGCCATTCGCCATAATTGCAATTCGGTCGCCTAGGTAATCAGCTTCGTCCATAAAATGCGTTGTTAGAATCATGGTTCTCCCTGCTCTCGCTCGCTGAAGAATGTCCCAGGTTTGGCGACGGGCCTCAGGATCCATACCACTAGTCGGCTCGTCCAATATAATAACCTATGTCGTAAAATGATCTATTAGCAATAACATATCTTATAAGTAATTTCTCTATAATCGTTATTTTCATTTAGGTTTTTTGTAGGATGTCCTAGGTTTGGCAGAGGGCCTCTATATTGTCTTTCTTGACATGTGTATCATATTGAATGATAAATTTAAGGAGACTCTTCCAATTTATATGTGAAGTAGCTATAACAGATATTTAACCAAAAACATCTGCTTCATCTAGATGTTTTTTTAAAGAATTTCAGATAGTTTATGTGATTAAAGCGTTTAGTTTATACGGAATGATTTATGAACATTTGTGATTTTTGTTTTAATAATTAAGATTTGAAATAAATTATTAATAATAAAAATTTTCAATTACAGCGTGTAATAACAGTAGAGCATTACTATGCATAGAAATACTCATACATGTATATCAAATATTCATTTGTTCAATGGTATGGTCACAGCAACAAGAAATAATATTGTTTACCTTTGATCCGCCGATGAGCGCAATCCCCACACTCAACTTCCGTTTCATGCCACCAGACAGTGTGCTTGCCAAATGGTGCTGTTGATATTTAAGGTTAAGGAGCTCTAGCATCTGGTCGATTTCTTTCTTCAAATCGGGACAACCCTTGAGCTACAAAATTCGTACAAAAAACTTATCTTTGAGACATTTTATTAGCTGAGACAAATTACATTCATGTGTGCACATGTATACTTTTCTGACCAGTGTATACTTCTGGCAATAATTGAGAAATTGCAATTCAAATTATAAAGGGCATTGAAAAGATGTTAAGAGATAACATGTCGATTATATACATTATATTCTTAGGTTTAAGGAATGATTCGGCGATGCGAATTAGAGAAAGCACACATTTATACAATATTGCCATAAACTTCTATTTAACCGAATGCCAATTAAACCAAGCAGACTTAAGCAACTGAAGTGCTTAATAAATTACTTTACTAACCCTGCCGAAAAAGGTTAGATGCTCCATGACCGTGAGTGAATTAAACAAGATATCGTGCTGAGGACAGAGACCCAGGTTGGCTCTCACTTGGTCCATGTTCTTGCGAATGTCGTACCCACCAACAACGGCATTGCCTTTTGTGGGCTCCAGGAATCCTGTTGATTATTTCATGGTTTATTTGTCACAAATGATGATCATTTCATTTAAATAAATAATAAGCATACAATTGTGACTATTGATTAATTCATTTATTTGAATAATTGAAAAGTATAAGTTTAGGACCACGTTGCATTTTGTTATCACAAGAAATTCTGGCATATTTTATGCTTTATTGATAAGTTTTGATTCAATATTGCCTATACATTTTAAAAAAAGTAATTACAGGTGAAAAACAGTTTGTCACGTACTGACAATTTTCGAACTATATGGGCAGAGACGTTTCGGCGGGAACTTTACGGGCGGGATTTTTAAAGGCAGACATATATCATGTCATGTTGGTAAATAATTAAGGTCAAAGTCTACCTGTAAGCATGAACATAGTAGTTGTTTTGCCCGCGCCGTTGTGTCCAAGCAGAGCAGTGATTTGTCCTTCTTTCATATCCAGGTCGAGATTCTTCACGGCAACCTTAGGATTTCTGCCTCTTTGACCAAAGACCTGATGAACAATGAAATGAAGGGCGTGTTGATGAAAACGTTTATTGCATTTGCATTTTAAAATGAAACGTTTTCTATATATTTTTTTTTCGAATTGTTCTGTAAAACTCGCCATGAGGGTTTATCGAGGCGGGCGTTTGGATTTTTGCATAACAGATAAACTGATAAAATCAGTCTACACAGCAGCGCATCATGAGATCATGGTGACCTAGAAACATATCTAACATGAGGCCAATATGAGGTTATGATGAGGTTTTGTATGGACTGGAAATTTATGTCTCAGATATTCTTTTTCCCCATATATGCAATCACAATTTAACCTTTTGACCGTTTTCGTTTTCATTTGACTCATTACAGAACGTTTACAGAATTAAACCTACCTTTCTCAGCCCCCTGATCCGGATGCCATTTTGAGTATCCAGGGGCAACGGTTCGTGCTGTGTGGGGTCGAGATTCAGGTCGTCCACTGCAGCATCCGCCTCACCGTATGGGGTGCCACACCAGTAGGATTTCTTGAAACAATATATAGATATATATAGATAGTGTTTAAGAAATGGAATACAAGTAAACCAGTAGGTTCGCAAAGGGTGCTAAACTATTTCCAAACTATTTCTGTGAAAATGGCAAGGTTCTCAACACGTGCATTAGATAAAATCTTCTTTAATTGGTCGTTTTAAGTACATCGCAAATAAGAACGGTTAAGTAAGATTATAGAACTTATCACCTGCACATATTTTTTATGTAAAATAAATAAGGAAACATTGCATCTTAGAATGACAAACACGGCCCGACAATCTTTAGGGTTTGGTTACATTAAATGTGTGATTTAACATTTAACTCGGAGGTACGATTCTCATTGATTTTTCTTAGTTTTCGAAGTGGTAAATGACATCGTTATTTTTGGTTTGATTAAAAAACAATGAAAATCGTGCCGTCTAAGTCTGATCGCATATTTGATATAACAGCAGCCTAAAATAAAAATCAATTTACGCATACCGTGAAGGGAAAATATAATGGCCGTGGTACTCCGAATTCGCCCGGTTTGACATTGTCCATATACCAAATGATGAGACCACATAAAGCGCTGTCGCATAGCAACATAAGTAGTAAATGAGCATGGTGAGATCTTAAGCAAATTAAACAACTGTACATACCGTGAAGGGAAAATAGAGGGGCCGTGGCACTCCGAATTCGCCCGGTTTGACATGTCCATATACCAAATGATGAGACCACATAAAGGGCTGTCGCATAGCAACATAAGTAGTAAATGGAGCATGGTGAGATCTTAAGCAAATTAAACAACTGT
>LQRL01177041.1:0-18510 GCA_001703475.1 Hydroides elegans
TGTTTATCCGTTCTGCCAACACAGAATAATGCGCTTTGATTTGAGGTGAACGCGCCTTTACGTGTTTGGTCGCAACGATGCCACCTATATTAGTGCTTGAACAATTTAGGTTGTCACACTGGAAGTCACAACTAGCGAATTTAGGCCCTTTTGACGATTACTCTAATATCGTTGACATGTTCAGCCCTACATCATTCAACAATGGCTCTTAAATGCACTTTTATCATTCACTTTTAAAGAATAGAATGAGGGAAAGGGGAATTCTTAGGTGGTTAACTTAATTACTATATTATGGTGCAATGCAAATGCTAAGATTAACTTTGATCTTTTCATATTAAAATAATCTTAGCATTTTCAACCGTATTACATTGTGCAAAGTTGCATACAATGTTTATGCTATTTAGTTGTTAAGCTCGTTATGTAACAAAACATTTTATCATAATGTTGCTCTACATTATTCTGTAGATGATGTTACTAATGTTCCACGACGTAATTTATATGTGAAATCGTTACTGGCTTTTCACTCAACTAAGCTTGGAAATGGTTGATAAAAATATGAATTGAAAATAAATCATTTTCTCGAAATGGTGAAACACTGAAAATTAAAACAACGACAAATAACTGAAGGGAATGAAGAAATACACATTTGCGAATATAAATCTGATAATATTGAAAGAAAATTCATGCTTAAGTTCTAAAAAATAATGTTATAGACTGTACTTCTATAGAGAACAGCAGCAACTTGCTTCTAACTTCTTTTGTCTTTAAGAAAGCTTTGATATTTTTACCCGAGGGTCAAAGTTGGCATATCACTTTTTTGGCACTGCCCATGAATATATCTGAGGAGCTGTGTGCAAACAACGTTAGGATCTTACAAGTGTTTGGACTAAATTTTCATCAATTTATTCATGGCAATCGTTCTATTTTTAAAAGTGGTTATTATTAATTAATATAGATATTAGGAACTGTATGATATTTCAAATTACTTTATGGTTTGATCAATATCCTTATATGATCATGATTGCATTCGCCGGTTTGCTGATAATTTAAATTTTAATATTTAAACTGTTTTTGGTATGCTTAAGAACCTATCCCTGAGCCAGAAACCAGTTCAGTCTTGTTCTCAATGAGATATATGATGGCAAGCTGGGATATTAGAAAATTATGAATTCAATTATTTATTTTGAGTTATGTAATTTTTGTTTAGCAAATGTGAATCTTGAAGTCACATGAAATAAGTCCATGAATGTATCAACATGCAATAAGAAAATATCAATATAATAGTGAAATGATTACGCACTGAATTGATAGAAAATAATTAAATAAGATAAAATCCTAGAAGACTAGACGTAATACTAGAATCGGAATATGTATAAACCAGTACTAAACCGCTATACTGTGCTTTTACGGGCAGAAAGTTTACTTAAATCAAAAGGAATTGGTGGCACAAGGTGTCTATCATCCTTATATCCTCTGGATAGATCAACATTCATAACCGCCGATGCACAGAAATGCACAGATATTGATCAGCGCCCACTATTTCGTGGCAACGCCATCTTTTTACCGATTCACCATGGATCACGCTTTTACGCAACAAAAAGTGCTACTTTTCCTGCCAATCAAGAATTGACCAATCAAATTGAACCGCACGCTATAGATGAGCCAATCAGCGATAAGCGGAAGTCGGTAGCCGAGGCTATGCGCACGCTCGATTTGTACGACCATAGAGAAGGGTATCGCAATAAGTCATTCAGGGAGCTACTTTTGGCGTTTGTCATGATCCGGTTGTGCACGTTTGAGTTTCTGTTCAAGCACCATCTTAAGGTATGAATTCAATTTACGTAGATTATAGTCTATAACATATATGATTTTAAAAGGGTCCCCGTGCTATGTAATATGTTTTGTATGCGTTTTAACGCAATATCATTTATTTAAAAGAAAGATGAAGCAAAGCTAAAATACAGAACGGAACTACAAAAACAAATATCTAAATAGACAAAGGTTAACACTTCCAAAATACATATATGTCAATCACATGTTTTAATAACAACATATGTGATCAGATTTATTCAAAACATACCCTTGCATTCGCACACTCACAGCTTCTGAAGGTGCTGCGCTTCTTCCTCCGCGGTCCTCTCTTTCGCGCTCTGATGCGTCGCACCCTCTACGCGCAGTTCATTGCGGGAGAAACGCGGGAGGCGGTCATTCGAAACATCGCGCGAGTCTCGCAGTTCGGCATCCTGCCCCTGATGGGATATACGGCGTCTGAGTCGCATGGCGCTACTATGTAAGTCGATAAGACTAGTGGTGGTAATTGCAAGTTGGAACATATTGATTATTTCATAAAGAATTCTTCTTATATATGTGATACGACACATTTAGTACTTCCGCCTTTATTTATTGATATAAGCTGTCTTGTCCCATGGCTCTTGAAAATAATATATCTGAACAAATGTGAATATGACCAATAAATAGTTTTATGCATTATATTAATCAAGACATTTCTTGATACATGAGTCACATTTAAATCAAAAACATGTTTATAATTTAAAGGGATGTCAAGAAATACAATTCAGAAGAGGAGAGATTTGAGGCAAACATTCAAAGCATGAAAGAGAGCTTTTTGATTGGGCGAGACTGCCAAGGTTTGTGATAGAGGACTTTCTCATTTGTAACTTTAAGGTTTCACCCTTAAATATTCATCCTTTAATCCTTATTTTATGTTTTTTAATTCACAGATACAATATTGATTTATCTTTTTCACTCTGAGAACATCAATTTCAAAACAGTATATGCTTTCGAAAAATTATACATGCGTTGCTTAAATCTAATATATACATACTTTGATATCAAAGTCCTTAATGTGAAATTGACATGGTGGCATGCAAATATCTCGTTTTAATAATTATTTAACCTGCTACCAGTTATACGGCCGAACCCCGTACCATATCATATTAGACTCTACATGCTTTTTCATAGAGTTCTTGCACGAGAATGTTGCTGGGACAACACCTCGCTGCACGGGAAAACTCACATTCCTTCGGCCACACGAATACCTTGTAAGTATGTTAAAGAAAACACTGAAAGGGGCATATACAAGTAGAATCTAATGGCAGTTCATTAGCCTTCCTTTTTTTTCCGAACAAACAATATCAGTTCATATCTGTATGACTAAAATATATCTGCCTGACTAACAGATGAATCTTAAGTAAAAATGTGAGCATAAATTAAGCATAGAGTTCTAGAAAGACCAAATTGGCCGCATACTTCCCATCCCTTGTTATCAACGGATTCCCCTTTGCTATATATTCAAGGTAACATAATAACATGTATATTTTTTAACAATATTAAACGTCGCATAATTCTAACTTTATCTAAACGTTTAATCATTTTGTTAATACAACTATCAAGATAAGTGCAACTGACCTGATTGAGTTTAACTGGACGTTCCTCCGCAACAACAACGACCCCGCCATCGCTGCAACGGTCAATGACATTGCGGCGACCTTGCCTATGACCTCCATGAGGTAAATGCTTTACTGAGGATTTTTTCCATAGCCTTATTAATGACTTACGCACTGGATGCTTACACAAAGCATAAGGTGTGGAAATGTATGGTGAATAAGTCTTTCCCGTGGTAAATAGATTAATACTGAATGATTTAATTCTAATAAATCAAATTCATATGAAAAAAAAATGATAACGGCTCTATGAGAGCATTGATTATCTTGAGGTCATATTACTTTGCTTGCTTTCGTAATATTTGGATCGATTTGCATTGCACATTTGCTTAAATTCTCTTAATGTGATGGTATTTCTATAGCTTTTTTTAGCGTGAAATGTTTATATTTCAGAAACGCGAACACAGAGGGACTCTTGATGAACATGGATTTCCACTTCGCCTTTTATGATGCACTCAAACAAAACAAAGTAACTTTACAAAGCGCACTTTCAAACGAGAAATTATTGCATATGGTTTATGTAATATATCATTAAAAATAATTATTAACAGTACATCAATTAAAATGGAACAACACATATATTTGTAATTAAAAATAAATTTATAAAAATGACATTTGGTGTCGTTGGTCAGTTATTATTGTATTCTTATTATTGAGTCCCCTTACCTTAAAGGATTGGTATTTGATCTTAATGTTGTACAGGAGTATGGTCTGAAAATGGATATTGACGGCTGCAAGAAAGGCATCGAAGAAATAGCGGATGTTTTGGATGATCTGGCTAAAGTAAGATTTCGAGAGTTGTATCTTCTAATGCTAAACTATACTCAGTATTGTTTATTACATTTCTTTTAATCAACTTATAAAGTCTAGAGGGCTTATCGATATTTGCAAATACGTTAAACGGTGAGTGTTATTTTTGGTCAAAGACAACCAAGGCATAGCAAAGTTCATTTGCGCTGTATCGCGTTTCGGTCATTTAACATAAACTGTGTCAGAATGTCCTCATTCATGATCGTCTATTTAATATGAATACATTATTATAAATTTTCTGCAGAGTGCTCGTCGACGCGCCCGACCGCCATTTCTAATAATCCTTGTTCAAACTCTCAATGTCATTTATTGTGCTCCAAATTCTAAATGCATGTAGGCCTACATTCATTGAATACATTTTACCCTTTTGTGTAATTCACCCTTGAATATTTCACAGAGTGCCCGTGAGGCTGGCGTCTGCCTTGTGTGGGATGCCGAGCAGACCTACTTGCAACCGGCCATCGACATTCTGGTGGTGGACAGTATGAGAAAACACAACCGCGACCGAGTGGTGGTCTATAACACGTACCAGTGCTACCTTAAAGTAAGTATTCGAGTTTTGTTTGCTATCAAAAATGTTTTCTTTTTATTTTAGTTTTCTCCATTTTTTCCATTCTTTTAGTTTTCTCTTTTTTTTTCAATCCTCCGAGCATTATCCGGTTTTCGCACAATGTTTATACACAATGAATTGTTTTTCATTAGAAAACCTTAGGCAACATTCAGCGAGACGCTGCGATCGCAGAACGCGAAGGATTCAGCTTTGGAGCAAAGGTTGTTCGAGGGGCCTATTTAGATGAGGTACTTATAAATTTAAATGATAACCGAGTGGCTCATAGTATTTGAACGATTATACTGGTAAATTAAATAAGTTAAACTTGGCGTATCGACTTGAACTATTACTAAATGATTATTGATTCAAAACTGGTAACTACACAACAAACGACGTTTGTACATGTAGGTTTTGTTTTATTTTATTTTTACTTTTTAATCCTGACGCGTTTGGGGCTAGGGCGCCCTTATTTAAAGGTGTTGATAATCTAATAACAGAAGGCATCGATTAAACTAATCAAATTTTAAAAGCCATATCTGCTCCTTTTTCAATATACATATTTTACCAGATACATGATTCATACATTTGCTATCAAAAGCAATTATATAATTTCAACCGAAATAACTTGCGCATGGCTTAAACAAATGTACATATGAAACAATTGCAACTTCATACAAACTCATATACCCATATAAATCTAAATGCAACAGGAGCGGCGTCTTGCCACCGAAAAGAACTACGAGGACCCCATCTGCCCCACATACGACGCAACCACGGCCAGTTACTATGGCGTCGGAGACTTCCTCATCCGGGAACTCAAGCAGAGGCCACGTGGTCAAATGCACGTCATATTCGGATCGCATAATGACAAGACGATTCTGTATCTGCTCGACAGGTAGGTTTGGTGTCCTAAAATATAAATATAAAACAGGATTTCAATAACTTTATATTTTTAGATTTGAAACTTATATCTTATTTTGTTTTCGTCTTGACATAAATCATGTCTTGCATAAAAATGTATTCAAAACCATTTATTTCTTATATTAAACATAATAACTATGAAATCAGGGGCGGCTTTAAAATTTCGTATCAGGCACACCATTAAAGAACATATTTTTAAGAATGGCTCTTTCACAATCATGTTTACTAAATGTTTTGGCAGGATGAAGAAGGCAGGCCTTGAGAATGACCGAGATCTATTTTGGCTGGCACAGGTCTATGGACTAAAAGACTACATTGCTTATCAAATAGGTATTTTCAACTCTAAATGAGAGTTTTAAGAAAATTATTAAAAGAAAATAAACACAAATTATATTTGGTAATTTAAATACACGCATGATTTACATATTCAGTATTCACATCAATCGATTTATTTCCTTGCAACTTGGTGTTCTTACACGTTCTATTCCAGGGATTAAGGGTTGAACAATAAGTTGTCCATCTTTTTCATGTGGTTTTGGTGCGTCATTTAAACCGTTTCTAATAAACTATATTGATCTGTGTCTATCTAAGTGCATATACAAGTACTAAAACTATATCAGGGTGTTTCTGAATATAGTACATGTACATTATTCTAAAAAACTGATATGTTATTAAAAAAGAATTTATCATGTGTATATTGAATATGTTTCTTGCATGGCATATTGGTTTTGGAATCGATATTTTGTATAAGGGAATTGTAATTTGTACTTTTCTTTTTAACGCTTGTTCTGCACATATGCACAAAATTCTTTCCAAATAGCCCAGTCCGGAATCCCAGCAGCGAAGGTTCTTCAATACGGAGACATCGAAGCTGGTCTGGCCTATATGTCGCGTCGGGTGAACGAGAACAGACAGGCCCTTGACATCGAATCCGGAAAACTTGAATGCGCACTTCTGGAAAAGGAGCTCAAGCGCAGACTGATGTGTAGAGCCTGAATTCAAGCCCATTCAAAGGACCATGTCATTTTGCAACAGTGAAATTACTCGTTAAATAACAATTCATATAGACGAATTAAGTTGGTGCTAAAATAAAGAACACTTTTGACTATACACTACTGGTAGTAGATGTAAAATGGTTAATGGTTGCATGGTGGTGTGTGATTCTCTATGGTCGTCAACTATTTTCATTGCTATTTTTATTTCTATTTACCTTTGTCGTTTTTTCCCATTTAAGTAATGTACCTAACTCATGCATATGTGCTTTTGTGACGTTGTTGCCAAACTGACAAACAATATGATAACCTTGGTCCTAGCATAGATTCTATCCAAGTACCAACACATATATAATTAAATGCTAAATCAATCTAAAGTAATCGCGACATCCGACGCCTTATTTATCATTGTTTCACACTATATTTTTTTTTTATATTTTCACCCATATTTTATTGTTGCAACATATACATTTGTAGCCCAAGCGGGTCTTCCGGCTGGTAAGCTGATGCAATACGGAGATATCGAAGCCGGGCTGGCTTACATGTCACGTCGCGTCAACGAGAACAAGCAAGCACTGGATATCGAATCGGGAAAACTCGAATGCGCACTCCTGGGAAAGGAGCTCAAGCGCAGATTCATGCGCCGAGCCTAGCGTAATGTTTGACCAAAGTTTACCGAGTGACTATTTTAAGTATTTATCGTATTTGTATTGAAAATATAAAGTGTAAGCTTATACTCATTGGTAATTTAAGTGAATGTTTATACAAAATAATAACAATAGCCATACTAAATTGGTGAGGGATGGCCAAAGGATATTATTTGACCATATGTATAAACTGTACTTACTATATTCATTTTAGTTTAAATAAACATAATCATATTAGCAAGATGCTTTGGCACATGAATGCATTACAATAGGAATATACATGTATAAACACCTAAAATACTTATATGAATGTTAAAGCAAAGTCGATTCGTTTGATAGCAAACGAATACATTCTATATCCATGAGAAATCGAAATTGAAATTATATTGCATTAAGGCTTATTTTAACTTAGGTCATAAAGTGGAACTACCAACTTACTAGGATTACATTATGAAAACGCTTTTTGTTCACAAGTCTACATCCATTAAATTAATCACAGATTATAAGGAGCAACAAAGATGATGAATTGATAAGTGTATTGAACTGTATCTGTTGATACTCATTAAGAATCCAAGAATATGTGTCGATTCGTATGTAGATCAATTGTTAAACCCATTTATCATTAAATTGTGCTAATTAGGATCTGTTATGAAAAACAAACGAAACATAAATAAATGATTAAATGAATTGATCAACAAACGCTTAGGTTGTTTATCAAAATAAATTCATGTCTGAATTGGCATAAAGTTTGCATGGGATAGAGATAGTTGGGGTAAACAGCCACATATTTTTACGCTTAGGGTGTGTTTCCACGGCGGAAAAGGCCAGTGGGTTTTTCTCGTTTATTTCACTATTTTCTTTATAAGATTTTTCACAACCTCCGGAAAAGCTAGCTGTGTTCTATGGAAAAAGTGGTTCCACGGCGGTTTCTCACCCGATTCATAGATGTTTGACATTTGAAGAAATGAATTTACGTTTTTCGACGAAACGCTCCCTGAGATTTGAAATAACCTGTGAGATTTGTGTTATTTTTCCAACTTTGTAGGTCGTAAAAGGCAACATTTTGATTTGATGTTTGACATTTTGACAAAGTGTTGCCAATTCTTTACCAGACTTTCCATGTCCTGATTAATCGCATGTGAATTGAACTTTTACATTTTGTGACAGAACGTAAATTTCATTGAATTTTAAATGCAAAAATTCTTTTACGATCACAAAAAAGGTTTGTGAGAAACCGCCGTGGAAACACAAAAAGTGTTTTTCTTTTTTTGCAGAACCGTCGTGGAAACACACCCTAATACACCTTAATGTAAGAAAATAAACAAAGTATGCAACGCGAATTTTAGCATAAGTGCTTACGGGTCCTTTCCTGGAACGGTTGAATGTTGCCGTCAATTATGTGTTTCGGGTCAATTACGTGTTCCCGCCTATTTGGTCAATTACACGTTCCAAATCCGGTCAATTATGTATTCCGGGTCAATTGTGTGTTCCCAGCCCGTTAAATTGTGTGTTCCCCATCAATTACGTGTTCCAAACCGGTTCAATAACGTGTTCCCGGTAGTTAAGTCATTTTGTTCTTGTGAGGAAATTTATCTCAACAATATTTCTTTTATTCCGTGTTTGGAACATGTAATTGACCGAAATAGACGGGAACACGTAATTGACCCGGAACACATAATTGACCGCAATAGTCGAACATTTGGCACCCATCCGAGCCTGGTGGGCTCCTAATTATATGTCAGACATGCGATGTTTAATCGCTGACTCTGCACGGATCGCACGTAGTTGCGTTTTAGGTCTGAACGCATAAGAAGAACTATCTTTTGCATAATCGTTACATAATTTTATGTATTATCTCGCCACAAGTATAGGCGTACAGGCGATGTAATTTAGATCATGTTATTAAATATGCATTGTGTTAATCGATATTCATAGTTAACATGTGATTCCGGTATTCAGTTAGTTTAACGCAGAATATTCTGTAAGTTGTTGCAAGATTGACGCTCGTTCGAGTAGGGTAGGGGAGGAGACTCGGGTGAGAGGGTATCCAAATACAGTTGCGCCTTGATAACGTTTCCTGGACAGCGCATGTATATTGCATTGATGAAAATAAACAGGAAACAATGTGTATAGACCTAGTACATCTTTTTGAAAATGCATTGATTAATAAATATATATAGAGGATCCTATATCGTTTTTGTCAATGTAAGCGTTGCAGTCACATTATAATAATGGTTTCACTTTAAATGATAAAATTATACTCAAACATGTATTAAGTCCAGTAAGACAATCCCGTACTCAACAAGGGATGCTGGTTTCTTTTAAGGGAAACGTTGTGCAGTCCATTTGATACCCCTTCACGACAATGACACATCTTTGTCTTCAAGACCATAAGATTATATCGCTCAACAACACCCCATAAAACACGATGTGATTTGAGAGCAAATCTGTAGCTTTGATCAGTATCATGCACGCTGTCACACTGTTGAGAGTAATATAGTCATTTATGTTCCAATATGTCGTTAATGCTGTTTTTTATGACAGCTCACTTAATACGATTCATTAGCAACTTTGCGGAAAACACGCCTTTATGACAAGACTGAATATGAAGGGTTACAGTTTTGCAATGGGATAGGTCTATAAGCTGAACAATAGAACTTATATGACGAATTCGAACGTTGACATCAATATTAAGCAACATAAATGATGAAATTGTAGGAAAACCGATTAAACTCGCTTTAAAAGGCTACCTCAGTTTATTGCTCACCTAGAACCCCATATTTAAGGTTCCGTTATAAAAAATATATATATCAACAAATACTTACATGTTCATTTTAATAACACTGGTAGGTGTATCACTTAGCAAATAATTCATTTAACAATATTGATAATTATGTTATGTCTCATAAGTTGCCTGCTTCTGAAACGAGGGGAAATTTTGCTACCTCAGTTTATTGCTCACCCTAATAATGTTGGCATTTATCGTCTATGCTTTGCATTTTTTGCGATTGATAAATCTATATATTTCAATCCTACTAAAAATACACATTAACAAGGTATTTGACCTTTGTATAGATTTGCACATGTAGTAAAAACAATCCAGATTGATATACATGTAGATGGTTAATATTCACAAGACCAATGAAAATATGTTGATTGAATATATTGATTAAGATGCAACACATGGTAATTAAAAATACAATGCATCATTTATAAAATATTGAAGTAATATTAGTATTCAGCTAGATTATGCAAGCCCCCTGATCATATGTTGCAAATGTACAGTAAGCGAATTATATCTAATGACGAAATCATTCATTTTACTTTCAATAAGACAATGAAACAAATTCAAAACACAAAGAACATAATACATAATTACTAACATGTATTTAGCTTCAATTATACTAATTTGTTGAAAATAAAACACAACTAAATCAGTCGCATCAACCTATATCATTTATTATTATTAGCAAACGTATAAAGTGAGCAATAAACTGAGGTAGCGAAAATCGCAACCTCATTGAAAAGTTTAGATAGGTCACTATGTGTGATTTATAATGTATCTGTTAAATCCCATTTTAGCTAATTGATCCACCTACAAATATTATGGAAACCAATATTGTTGTAATAAATTAGTATGGAAAATATTTATATGAAAAGAGAAAAACACACATTAAGATGATCAATAAACTAAGGAAATAGTCTATGGTTGACAACGTTTCGAGTCGATTTTCTAAATATGCCATTGAGTTTCTCTAAGCATGGGCCCTTCGTGTATAATATAAGTATAAGTAGTATAAGTATATGAGGCATTTATTATCCAGACAAATACCACGGTGGCTATAGTGCTACTGTGACAAATAATTTCTGCTTACCCTTGCGACAAAGTTCTGCGGATTTGATACAAAGTTCTCATTACCCGTTACTCAATTCTACCGATTTCTAGGAAAAATTACATACTTATCCATTCTAACCAGTTATTTCTCGCCAAAAACGTAAGCTGTCCTTACAATATCTATCCAGTAATCATATCACAAGCGTTATACACTCAAGGAAAGCGCTGATCATAGTTTTTACACGATAAGGCCATTTTTGTCCTAAAAGCATGTAGCGAGCGAATATACTATCCAAACTTTGATCGTTTGATATAGAGAGACAAAGCAGTATACAAAAATTGAATTTTATATAGTTTTAACAAAACCCAATATGTTTAAAGGCACTTAAACACATTAAACATGAAAGTTTTGTTACCTACTTGTGATTATCCATTTTCTCGAAGTTACCCTTTAGGACCGATCCGTTACAGAGTTTTGCCGATAGAAAAAGTTCCCATTAATAGCAAGTATTTTGGGTTTTACTGGTTTTTACTCAGAAATAAATATCGCAAATGATTTTCTGACTCAGTGCCTGTTGACACAGGAAGTTTGTTTGTTCGAGGTTTTTATGAGACACCCGGTTTTTCTATGTGTTCTCTATTGGAAACCCATAAAGGCTTGTTGCGTTTAAATAGCTGAGCGTGTTTGTGAGTTTCCTTTACCAAATGCATAGAAAAGCAGATATAATTTTGGGGGATATTTTGTAATTTTCGCCACTTCCTGCTTGACGGCATTCCGTCGTAAATAAGGAGCAATTATCTATAAGGAAGCATATATGTCCTTACGACTCGTCTTTTAGTCGTTACATAATTTGCAAACTGAAATTAATAACAATTCATATTTTGGGCCAAATTGCCGAATTTGATAACTACCTTATCTGATTAGAAATATCAAAACGCATATTTACATGGCTAGAAATTATTGTTAAGCCCAATATCGGGTCTCTTGGCATATCTGTTCTCGAGATAACTAGTTTATCAAAAAATATAAGAGGCAGACCACCCATCATATAACTGGTAAGTGTTGGGTTTAATGAACACCTTCAAAACACGGAAAAAAATCACTTTGAATTAATGGCATAACTAAATTAAAGCTCCTCACTAACCACCCCAAAAAAAACATCGGTACTACAGGGTAACCTATCATCACACTTGGGTAGCTTGTCCCCTTTTTTCAACTCTTATTTCAGACATTAAAAGATATCAAAAATATAATTATATGTCACGAAGCTGTATGACAGGCACGGCTGTTTATTCCCTTTATAAAACTGCCCCTTTAGTTTATTTGAGCTACCAACGATGCATCTAAGTCTTCAACCCCATTTTTTGTTTGCAAAGGATTAACCATGCATGTTTTCGGCTATTTATGCATAAAATCGAGTGAAATTTTCATTTTTTGGTTGTCTTTACACTGTGTTTTAAAATAGTTGTCACATTGCTTTTCCCTTGAAATTAACCTATAATTAAATTTAAAATTAGCTGGTTATACCGATGTAAGTCATATACCCCCTCCATCTCAATTTATTTACAAACCATGCCGATGAACATAAGGCTATTTGAATAGTAAATGCACTTTTTACTACATATTTATATGCAAAACTATGAATAGCATTGTCTCTTATAAAATCGTTTTGTCAAATTTGACTTTTTGTTTTCTCATTTGTAATAATCCATCTTACATCTTAGTAAGATAAAAGAAAATATGTACTTAGGAGGATCATAGCATTTGATTTTGTCTAATTCACCTCAAAGGGGACAGTCCATATAATCGGCTTAATAGTAGCACATAGTTACAGAACACAAACATGGAATGAGTATATTTCATTGAACTCTAAGACACCTTATTGAATAAATTGCAATTAATGTTTCATGATCCCCATAATGTCTTCAATTTTATGACATCTTAGATGTTTGTTTAAATTTGTATAGACAGGAAAGGGGAATCTTCTATTTTTAAAAATATATATATTTTAATAATATTCATAAATATTGAGCAGACGATTTTGAAGAAATAAATTAATTCTCTAATAAAATTATTTTAATTATATCCAATTTGTTCTTTACAATTTCGACTATAATTTGGACTATATATACTGATATTTTTCTAGCGCAAACAATTCAAATCAAGTTTGAATGACCGAAGCTATAAAATCTATCACGAATTTTGAAAAGACAATGCAGTTACCGTGGAATATGAAAACGATTTTTATTGTGTATTCTATTGATTTTAGTATCATTATTAAGTCGAATAATCACTGAATCTAACCATATAAAAAATTTTGATTTCCATATTCGAATACTATTTAAAACTTTTATTTGAAATAAGGGAAAATCTTAATTTTAAGAACTAAATTTTGCCAAAATTGGGAACTATTCTAACTCATTTTTCATGCATTAATCGAATTGGAGGGGGTTAGCGATATATAAAGATGATGAAATAACATATTGAAATTATCTTTGCAAAAAAAAATCAAAAACCAATGTGGCAACATGTTTTAAAATGCGTTTAAAGTTGGTTAAATTTTCGAAAAATACACGTTTTTATAGCATAACTCTGCAGATTAAAAGCTTATATAAATAAAGACTCAGGACCAAATGGGGTTGTGATGAACAGTAGACTAGTTGGCACCAAAAAACTAAGTGGGCAGTTCTAAACAGCCGTGCAGGGCATCTTTTGATACTATCTCGTGCCATGACTCAAAATCAGGTTTTTTTAATATCCATTTGGGTGTTTTAATTGAATTCCATTCAAATTCGTATACGCATGAGTAGTACCTAGTTATAACGTCCATTTCATACATATCGATAAAGTTTAGATATATCACTATGATTGTTTACATATTTGGTAATTAATAACTCAAATATGTCGAATTTTGAAACGAAATGTAAGATTATTCTGCATTTGGTTAAACTGATCAGCAGAATTGGGTAATAAGTACTGAGAAATTTGTATCAAATCCACAGAACTTTGTCGCAAGGGTAAGCAGAAATTATTTGCCACAGTGAATACAATATGTTGTAAAATGCGTGGTTTTTCCTTTCTCCAGGGAACACTTGGTAACCAATATATATATATTTTTTATGCACACGAAAAGGACATTTAATATTAACATAAACTTTCATTTATACATATCGAAGGGAATGCATTCGATTGCGTCTTTCTTCTGTTTCGCTGAAAATAGCCAATATAAGGATTGGCGAGTGTAGAAATGGTTGGTGTTAAGATACCTTTATGATGTTTGTATCAACCATAATTACTATTCTTCAATTCATCCTTGCTGAAATAAAACAATTGTTAATATAAATGAAACCAACCTGAGGCTAAACCCATTCCGCAATTCAATGTTTCGGAAGGTCGTTAAAAGGCTATGTTGCCAAGACCCGTGTATATTTTTGTTTGTGGAGGATTCACATGTATTTTCTGTCGATGTGACATCATAATTGTATTGATAACATGCCCGCATATTTTACTGAATGTTTCCAGAAATTGCAAATACGACGTTAATAGCATACATCGACAACCACAACGTTTTACTACGTATTTTAGTGCTGTTGATTTTGAGTATGGATAGGACTGGTAGGACTGGTACGTAGGTTGGCTGTGTCATATGACACGTTGGTGTCCTTTGTCCAGTAAAAGTAAAGGGTCTTTTGTAACGAGGGAAAGTAGAGAACAATGTTACGTCACATTTGAGTGCGTTTCGCGTGCTATTTATTGTAATGCAAATGCGCAAATTGATAGAAATAATATGCACTTATCTATTCAACATCGAGTTGCACATTTTAGACTTGCAGTGACCCTGTTTTTTTTAACTAAAATTCATATGATTTTATGCAATATTCATAGTGACTGGAAATGTGCTAATGCGCTTCAAGTCTGCAATCATTTTTTTATTTAGTTCAGCAGCCAACTAGTTGCAAACAATTTTAAAAAAAACAGTTTACTATCCAAATTAAGATCTACACTACAAACCATTTCACGCTACACTATTCTAAGCGAACATGAATTCCTCTTACAGCGCATGATTTATTTTACGCATAAACTGCACGAATAAATATACCGAAATAAATCACGTGAATGTGAATTGTTTATCAGGTCAATAAGAAGGACTTTCCCCCGTAATTTTAGACCCATACCCCCAGGGGTATGAACAGATGAGCTTCCGTTACAGGATATAGACTGGAAAAAATAAGTTGCAATTCATGTATGTCTTAGCAATCTATATCTTTTACTTTTTGGCAAAAATGTATTTATCGTATTTTTGCACTATAGGTGCGCGGACAGAATCCACGGCGGACAAAATCCCCGCGATTTGGTCAGCTAGGACAAAATGCCCGCGATTTTTATGGACAAGTGGACAAAATCCCCGCAATCTTGATATATTAAAATATCAATGTTTTTAACAGTTAATTTGAAAAATTACATAAGCAAAGCTAATATACTTAACAACGCTCTGTTCATGGCATACCAGATCATATTTTTTTCTGTGATCGGATTAGGTAGATGCATTTTTAATGTTCTATTGTGTGATATTTCGTGACTTCAAATACAAAGCGCCTCACATAGACACCCATTGATCCTTAATCCGATCGCAGCAAATCGTTTGATATGTTACACATGGTAGAACTTATGGCTGAGTGTTATAGCTTTATATTTATTATACAGTAGAACCTCTTTAAACCGAACACCTCGGGACCGACGAAAAATGCTCGGTTTAACCGATTTTCGGTTTATCCGATACGATTTATAAAGAAAATATAGAGCCTCGGATCGCACAATTTGCTCGGTTTAAGCAATAATTCGGTTTATCCGTGTTCGGTTTAACGAGGTTCCACTGTATATCCAAAGCGTAGAAAAGTAATAATTGTTGAAAATTAAAAAAGATATCAAATGCGGGGATTTTGTCCACCCCGTCAAAAATATCGCGGGGATTCTGTCCTAGCTGACCAAATCGCGGGATTTTGTCCGCGAGGGATTTTGTCCGCCGGGGATTCTGTCCTAGAACCAGGTTTGCAACATCGATATACACCATGACACGCAAGCACATGAACAGTGCATATGTAGTCGTGTATATGTATATCAACTCGATTATGTTTACCATTAATTGTGATACATTTTATGTCACATTTGAATTTGCGCAAATAGCGTGTAATATCCGAGTTAGCAACGTAGCAACTATAACGTAGACTTCTACACGGAATTAATAAGATTAAAGAATGTAATGATTAGACGCATCAGCTCAAACCAATATCAGACCTTCCTATTTCGGGAGACTGTGTTTCTAAGATACTTAAACTCAGTGACTTTGATCCTTTTTATTGAATGGACAACCGTTCTCTACAATATCACGTTTACAAACAACAATTATACTCAAGACATTTCATGAAAGGAGAATAGACGTATCGATCAAATAGTTGGACTAAAATAGTTCGGTTATCAACTTTATTTGATGATAACTCGGTTATCACTATTGTTATTTTCTTGAAATTATTTATGGCCATAGACAGATCTATCCTTAATGAATTGATGTTGAAATATGCTAAAATATATCTTAATATAGTGAGATATCGGTTCATGTGCACAAAGAGTGCGTGTGTCATGCATGATCAAATAGTTGGACTATTGGCAGAAAGCACTTATTAACGCTAATTTGATGGATTCTGGGGCATGGTTTGATTTTTAGATATAATAAAACATAAATTTGTAATTAACAATTGTATACGTATGAAAATATTTTAGTAATTATTAGCTTAATTATACGAAAACACAAGCGTATTAAATAATAATAATATATGTATGTCTATATTCAAGTTAATAGACGGTCTCGGATGTTCATTCATAGGACACAGTATGTTTTTATTATTATTTTTTTTAATTGGGATAATATAACGATGAACAACTATTAATATGTTCAACAACACATATACGCTTTTAGTTTTATCACTTGAAATGATATCCGATTGTCATTTATGTTGGTGTTTCAGGGGTCCAGACTAAGGAGAATAATTAGGCTTTTGTTATAATTAGACATAGAGTTTTTTTACCATAAGGCATAAATATCCAACCTCTATTCCTTATACGTGTATATTTAAAAAATGCTCCATATAATAAGATTGTTACACATGACCATGTATTCATATGTCCACTTGGCGTTTGCTCCAACCATCTCCGGGCTGGCTTTATATAAGATATTCTAGCATATTGAACATTGGTTTTTCCTGCAGATGTATTTACAGTATAACAGAGTCCAATATTTAATAATGACGTTGTAAGTGCTTGAACAATCCGCAAACTAGTGATTATGCAAACCCGTAGTACCATGGAAACTGTTACCAAGCAACGTGTATGTGTGCATGTTATTATATAAGTTTCGTATATCATACAAATATATGACCTAGTTCCCAATTATGAATGCATATTCTTATTTTAAATATGCCAAAAAAAATAAGGTCACAAATGAGATACATATATCAATTAACTATAGATAGATCCATAAATGTATCATTATTCTCTCATCTTATGTATATTTTTGCTTAAAGTAGCCAAGAATATGTCTTACTTCATTGTTTTTTTTTGTTAGTGAATTTTACATGTATAATTGGTTGTTTTCATTGACAGTCTAAATGTACAATAGGACACATTAAATTGGTTTATTTAACACGTTTACACAATAGTCCAACTATTTGATCACGCATGACACATGCACTCGTTGTGCATATGAACCAATGTCTCACTATATTCAGATATATGTTTGCATATTTTACCATCAATTCATTAAGGATAGATCTGTCTAGAGCCATAAATAATTTCAAGAAAATAACAATTATGATAACCGAGTTATCATCAAATAAAGTTGATAACCGAACTATTTTAGTCCAACTATTTGATCGATACGTCTACTTGTATTTTAAATCTTAAATATACTTCAAAAGATATGTTACGAAACCCTCTTAGATAACATGTTTTGTTTAAAATATTCATACCAAAGTGAAATATCTAAATTGCAATGAGCAATGGAGCAATGAGTATCAGCATAAAATAAATGAAGAGATGGTAGAAAGCAACTCTTGATATAAACTGAGGAATTTTATTTACTTGCAAATCTAAAGATCAACTATGGATAAAATATTATATTTCATTATAAACTCTGTAGATAAAGAACATAAAACAGAAAGCTATGAATCATATAGTAATTGCTTAACAATATACCAATGGTATATAACTAAAATTCTCTCCTGTATTTTGTTTCTA